>JAPYYW010000315.1:0-65235 GCA_030522545.1 Cremastinae sp. A BG-2022a | reverse complement strand
TCACTCGCATACACGGTTCACGCATCATTCTCTCTCTCTCGTCTTACAACGCGTTGTCCGGTTCTGGTGTCGCATTAGAAGTTTTACTTCAAAAAATAAATAAATAACGAACTAAGCACCCACCTCGAAACTGAGCTGTCTCGTCGGATTTCCGGTATTGTTCGCGTTGGTGGTTTCGTCGT
Source organism: Cremastinae sp. A BG-2022a (assembly GCA_030522545.1). Taxonomy (NCBI): domain Eukaryota; kingdom Metazoa; phylum Arthropoda; class Insecta; order Hymenoptera; family Ichneumonidae; species Cremastinae sp. A BG-2022a. The sequence continues at coordinate 65,053 of JAPYYW010000315.1, read as the reverse complement.
TCGCCGTCTGTGGCGTCGTGGTCGTCGGAGTTGCAGCCTCGGCCGGATTTCCGCCATTCTGCAAACTCGGCTCGGGCGTTATCAGTATTCGCGGAGGTAAGGGTGAACTGTTGCAAGGCGGCGCCACACACGCCAGCAATTCTTCGGAATCACTGCCTTCCGCGGTACTTCCGACGACTGTAAGCAACATTTTAGATAAAAAAACTATTAGTTTGAGTATCAACACGATTATTTGCAACTAAAAATATTCCTTATCGGGACACGTGAACTCAATATCCCGAAATTTCCGGCGTTCGCGCGCCGCCATCTTGTTTAGTCCAAAACTTCGCCGCTAGGCACGCATGCCGCGCGATTGCTTTCACGACGTCTCGTAGACGGCTTATTCATCGGGAGAAAAGGAAGACGAGATACAGGCACGAGTTGTTTTTCAACAATCGCCCCCGGGCGAGAGATGAACTTGATGAATCGCTATTTTAATTACGAAACTTGGCGAACGATTGTCCATGACGAACAATAATCGCGGTTGCTATTATCGGGAATAACGAGCGAAGAATCTCCATTCTGTTTTTTCCTCTTATATTTTTCAAGAAATACGCGTGGTACGACGGTGGCCCGTTGCACAAAAAGAGAAATAAGAACAAAACCGATAGACCGGGAGGGAAAAAAGAGAGAGAGAGAGAGATTCAGTGAAAAGGAATGAATGGAGGTGGCGTATAAAAGGAAGAGAGGCGGCATGTTTTATTTTTTATTTTATTTTTCATAATAGTAATTGGATTCTCATGACCTACTTTTTTTTTCTACGCTCGTACGGCTAGGCACCCGGATATTATGCCGTGAGCCTCATCCCCGGTCGCTGCGAGCCCTCGCCCGATCCGAGCAGCTCTTTCATTCGCGATTTCGGGGTCTCGCTCGCTCACTTGTGCGTCCCAGTGAAAAGAAGACGAGGAATGAAAAGAGGAAGCGGGCGACGGAGCCTCGAAAAAAAACAGCAGTCGAATCCGGGGCCCTCTCGTATTTACTACGCTCACGATAATCACGCATTATATTATGAGTGCTCGCCGTCCAGCGCGGAGCGGCGTCCGCCACGGAGTCGCTTCCAAACGAATCGTCGCCACTCCTCGCTCCGTCTCTCTCTCTTTCTTTCTCTCGCCGCTGCGCACGGCCCAGCGCGCGCCTTCCCTCAACCTTGCGCGCCATCACAACATTCTCTCTCTCCCTCTCTTTCTTCCCTCAGTATAGTACTTGGAAATCTGTTTTTTTTTCTTCGCGCGCGCGTCTCTCTCTCTTTTTTAAAGCGAAGCCTTTCAAGTGCCCGCACCGATGCTTCTCTCGCGCCCGCAACAGAGAGTTCCCTCGACCGATAAATCAAAGATTATACAACATTTTTCCCCGAATAAAATAGCCCCGGAATTTCCAGCCTTTATAGTTATAGGCTCGGTCCCTCGCCCCCCGTCCCTCCTCCCTTCCCGACCATCGCGGCGTTATTCTTTCTACGCCTCCCGACGAGGATAGCCTCTAGAGCGTATGGAAATTCTTATCGAGCTTTATCTCGTCTCACTATATTTGTTTACGTTCTTCTCCGTTATCCCTCGCCCCCCCCCTTATCCCCTTCGGCGAGGAACGCGAAGAAGATGCTTCGCGACATCCGGTCTCGAAGGCTATTTTATTGCGAGAATCAAATTGCGTCACGGGACTTTAGTTTCTTGGAACTCGCGAAATTACGCGCGCCGGGGTTTTCGCGAAAGTATTGGGATTTTTGATTTTGTTTCGATGCGCATCGAAGCGAGAGTCATCGACGTTTGTCTCTCTCTTTTTCTCTCGCGTTTCTTCCTTCGGTCACGAAGCGCAGCAAACACCGCCGCGCAATGTATTCTCCGCGCGACTGCACGAAATGTAAAGTCTTCTCGTGAAGCGTTTGAATCTTTACAGTTAGAAACTCTCGCTCGCGGTCCGACAAAGCGCGAGAAGACGAAAAAACGGTGTGTGTCTCTTGCTCGCGCGAGTGTCGCGATCTAGCGGAAGCACTTGGAACCGCCGCGGAGATCGCCCGATACAGCAAAGTTTGCGTGTAGCCCTCGTCGCTTCCTGCTCTCTCGGCTTCTTCCTTTTCTTCTTTCATTTCGTGCGCGAGCCTCCGCTCCAACTTTTCTTCCTCTCCGACTCATTTTTTCTGCTTCTCTTCCCCGATTCGCGCGGCCCCATTATCTTGTCGCGGACAGGTATAAAAATGTGCCCGAGCATTCTAAATTGCGTAATTGCGCTCACATTGCAGAAGACCACGTTGAACTTTTTCATTCGGATTTTTCAATGTAAACAGCGCGATAAACATTTTTTTCCCTTTTGAGGATAAAAATAGTTTCTTTTCGGAAACATCTCGGCTGTGCTTCCGAAAGGCTTATTATCTCGTTTCAGTTGTTTTTTTTATATAAAAACTCGTTTTTAACTAAAATATACAAAAATTTTACAACTATGAATTATTCTGTCCATTTTCCCATTTTTGTTTAATTGTTTCGTAAAAACAAAGTTAAAGAACTATGAAAAAGTGAAACTTTGAAGGGCCCTGTAGACGAAACGCCAGATATCGTTTTGTAAGCTCAATTTTTTCGTCACGAATAAGAATTGTTGAAAGTTCGAACAAAGTCGTGGCTTACAATTTTTTACATATGCGAACCATTCTGTCCATTTTTTGCCTTTAAAATGCATATTTTTTAGAAAAACCGTAATTTTTCCCATTTTTGTTAAATTTTTTCGTAACAACAAACTATGAAAAAGTGAAACTTTGAAGGGCCCTGTAGACGAAACGCCAGATATCGTTTGGTAAGCTCAATTTTTTCGTCACGAACGAGGATTGTTGAGAGATCGACCGAAGTCGTGGCTTTAGGAAGTTGGTGAAAAATCTGGAGTACCCTTGACCCGATTGCGTGCTCGATTTGCGAATGAGAAGCGTCGAAGTAAACATCGCCCGGTTTTCGTTCATTCGCAACGTGTATGCGCGGCGAGAACGGAATTTTCACGGCGGCATCTTCGCTCTGTTTTTTTGTTAACTTCGGCTGTTAATTTTAGATGGAAAAGACGCGTTAGCCATCCGCGAGAATCGTTCGTTCAATCGTACGGGAGAGAGAGAGAGAGATGCGAGGTATTTTCCGAGAAGCGAGAGCGGCAGCGATTCTCGACAGAGTGGAAGCGAACGGAGCAACAACGCACACACGCACATTCGTTCTTTTCTCTTTCCTTCTTCCCTCTCGCTCTTTCTCCGGCCGCTATTATTGTTAACTTCCAGGAAGAGAGAACCGCGCGCCACGACCAAACGCCTCGCTCTTTTTCCTTCTTCTTCTTACTTCGCTGTCTCTTTTCTCTCTTATTTCTCTCTCTCTCTCTCTCTCTCTCTCTCTTTCTCCCATTGTACAGGGTGTTCCAGGATTCGACGTCGAAACCGAGAAAATCGGATTCTCGATGAAATTCCAGGAAAAAAAACATATCCGAGCATTTTTCGATCCGACGTACCGGTAACGAGGTATCCAGCGTTAACGCTCTAGTCACGTGATCGCGAGCCGACACGCGGCGCTCGCCGATAGGCTGAACTCGATACATCGATAACTGCCGAAAATTTATTTCGATCGAAAATCGCTCGAATGTCACTTCCTTTTGGCGAAAATTATCAAAATTGTTTTATTCTTGAGAAATGTACTGTCGAATCGTTGACGATCTCATTTTTCTATTTATTTTCTTTATAATGAGAAATATATGAATAATAAGAAGTACATAGTAAGAAAAAAATAAGAAGTAATAAGAGGATTCATATACTACTTCAAAATAAGAAGTATATTAATCTTCACTCTTGAATTTGATACTTTAAAAATAATTGTAAAATCAATAGTATGAATTTTAATGCAAATAAAGTAATCTGTGTATATTTTCAATCAAATCATTCACTTGACTCTAAAGAACTGATCGAATTACCTTAAAAAGTATTACAATGACGTAAAAAATGTATTTGAATTATAAGAATTTTGCAAAAAAATCGAATTATAATAATGCATACTTCTAGAGATCTTAATAATTGAAAAATAATTGTTGTACATTTATCTCTATTTTGCAATAGATTATTTATATCTATTTATTATTTATTTATCAATATCTATCAACTATTTTTTTAGATCTCTCTATTTTTCATAAATTAGTTCATATTACCATGAAATTACGTAAAAATTCAATGATTCACTTCAATTTACCTCTCGCAGATTAGTGGCAAAAATTACCCGATCTCTAAATTTCATCGAAATATCAATAATTTGGGTACTTTAACTAATAACCACGTTTTGCAGCTGTCTCTCTCCGCAAGGGCGCGTGGAGTTTTTGTGGACCCTAATTATTAAATTGTTATAAAAAATTTAATTTTTTTACAGATAATTGTTATTTAACATATTTTCGAATAAATTTTGAAAAAAAAATGTTTTATTCGAAAGAAAAATACTTTGAAAAATGTATTAAAAAAAACGAGACGAAAAATGTCCATGGTAAAACACGAATTCAAATTTTCCGGGATCCAAAAAGACCCCACGTGCTCGTCCGAGGGTTAAAATCGGATTCTGAGTCATCCCAAACGTCTCGCTGGGTAAAGATCGTGAAAAATTTTTCTCAAATGATTGTTGGAGGGCACTCGGACGTTCAGGGAATGGAGTCTCGCATCGGCGACTGTCCAACCTGTCAACTCCCATGCCGAGTTCTCGAAAACCCCGTGCGGGCTCTCGGCCAAGAGGAAAAATCTTTCCCCGCCGCTCTTTTATCTCGACGGATTGTGCGGGAGCAACTTTGGCGGAAAATATGCCCGGAATTCATTCCGGTACCGGCAAATGGCGCGACAGTTCTCTCATTGGTCTGAGAGTTCGACTTGTGATCACGACGATCACGTTTCCAGTCGTTGACACAGATTTTCCATCAATTTTCGCGAGCGCAACGACCGTTGCGGTTCCAAGTGGAACGCGCCCTATATCTACTTATTTTTGTATTTCCGTCTCCGTCGGATTCTCTCGGCGTCGAATCATCCGCATGTCTCTCTCGCGCGACTAGTTTCTTCGGCTCTGTGCACCCGCGCGTTCCCTTCCGCCCTCTCCTCGCAGCATTTTCTGAATTCTCCCGCTGTGAACCGCCGCTGAGCGAACTCTACGTGAGATCTCTCTTCGTTTCGCTCTCTCTCTCTTTCTTTCTCTCTCTCTCGCTCGCAGTCGCTTCTCTCTTTACGCTTTTTCTCTCTGGCTGTCCTCTTCGCTCCGTCGTGTCCCCGTGTACGGGAAAAAAGCGAAAAAGAAAAAGAGCGTGAACGCGGTGGAAAAAGAGGTTCCGGATTCGCGAAAGATTCGACGTCAAGCCACGCGTCCCTTGCACTATTCCGGTAGATGGCGGTAGCGTTGAAAAGAAAAGGGAAAAAAACTCGTATTTCACCGATATTAGCGTAAAATCGCGCGACGCCGCGTTCAGCGGAGTCGAAAATTCGTTCGGCACCGTAATTCGGGTCGTTCGATGTTTACGCGATAATCAGGATCGTCCCGGGTCGCTCGTCTTCGTGTCTCGTTTGAGAGCCCGCCCGTAGCCAATCGGTCAAAGGAGCGCGATGAGACTCCGCCGGGACACGGTAGAATAAGGTATTTGTCGGAGCCGACGGAGGGGGTGAGCAACAAAGCGCGTCCCCCTCCCCGGTGAACGGCCGTACGCGACGCGCCGTCGGGACGATTTTCCTCGTAACGAGGCGAAACCGAGAGAGACCGAGGAACGACCGCGCCGTGTCTCTCTTCGCCATCCCTCAAACTCGCCGACGGGACCACCCCCGTAGGAAAACTGCGTGAAAAAATAAGAGAAGAGTATAGAGAAGAAGGAAGAGAGGAGAATGAAGGAGAGAAGAAAAACAAGAAAGGAGCCGAAAATGCTCGTTTACGAACACGATCGAGCGTCTCTCTCTCTCTCTCCATCCCTCCGCCGGTACTTCGGGCTGGCGAGAGCTCTTGTATTTTGAGCGAGAGAAGGAAGCGTGCGGCCGCTCTCTCTCTCTTTCTCTCGCGGACGAAGATGGAGCGAAAAGAGAGGCGAGGGATCAAGAAAAAGGTAAGCCCTCTTCTCTCTCTCTCTCCTTCTTCCTTCCTCTTCTTATATTCTTCTCTCGTTCTCTCTCTCGCGTATATACGCAGTAAAAAGAATCCCCGTTGTCGGCTCCCTGTTTGCCATGAACCATTTTGAAAGGGACCGGAATTTCAAAGACTCGCGCGCTCGTTCTCGGCTTTGAGATACGAAAAAAAAGAGATTCGGGGGGAGGTAGAGAGCACACTCGGGGGATAGCTAACCAACGTTTCCAGGAATTACCGCGTCGTTCTTTTAACCCCCGAAAAACACAGGCTTCTTAACGTTTTTTCCCATTTTTCTTCCCTCACCGATTAATCCCCCCCTTTATCGCCCTCTCTCTCTCTTTCTCTCCCCTTCTCTTCTTTCCTGACCTTTCAAAACGTTTTTCGAAAAAGAAATAAAAATAATAACCTTGCCCGCATCACGGAGAAAGTGAGAAACGATTCCTCTGACAAATTTCTGTCAATTGACGCGAACAAAAGACTTTTTTGAAAAAGAATCTTTCAATTATTCTCTTCGACAAATCGTTCGAAGTATTTGTCAGGACGAAGACGAGTTTCTCGTGCCAAATTCCCAATTTTCGCGATTTTTTTTCTCCAAATTTTTGGGTAAAAAATTGTTTTTGATTCCTGTTGAATAAAAAATGACACGTAATCGACGTAAATATTTCTTTTTTAACGATTACAACCGACGCTCTAGGGGCCATAACCCGATAATGGTAATGACAACGATAACAATAATAATAAAAAGCGCAATAATTGAAAAGACCACACAGGCGTGTGCTCATTCGGCCAATAAAAAAAATTATTTTTCTCTTCCGAGTCACTTTTACGACACGGTATTATTTTTTGATGGTCACTCTCATAGAAATGCATTGAATAAAAATTTAAAGATGAAAGGATACGAGAAGGAATACTCCTCTTTTTTACGACACGTGAAATTCGTTCACGACTTCCGGCCACGAATCTTCTTACTCGAAGTATTTTGAGAGTTTTTATAATTTAACGAATTTTTTTTTAATCAAAAAGAAAGTTTTCTCAGTCGGGAGAGAAAAGTGAGAACGATAAAAATGAAACGATGAGCGAAAAAGAGAGAGAGAGAGAGAGAACGAAAAGAGGCGAACGTTTGGCTCAATGATAAAAAAAAAGGAAAAAAAATAGCGATAGAAACAACAGTTCATTGACTATATCCAGAATGTGTTTACTATAAAAAAACACACATAAATAAAGGCACACACGGACGTTCTCTTTTATAATGCTCGGAATCGCATTCGCGTCGGATATCGTCCGGGGGAGCGAAAAGAAAACCGAACTCGCTTCATCTCCCTCTCTTTTTCTCTCTCTCTCTCCCTCTCGTTCTTCTGGCAAAGAAAACAGACAACTGAACATTCGCTCGAAGAGAGCGAGAGGGACAGAGCTCACGACGCTTTTGCCGCTTTGAAGACAGTGGTTCTCCACTTCCGTGTCTCTCCCTTTTCTCCTCTTCATTCATCTCGTTGATGACTCGAGATGGACGCGCACGTAATTCACGGCTCTTCGATCCTTATCACTCGAAATAATTTTCATTTTCAACCAGCCTTTTTCTTCGGTTTCACAGTTTCTTTTTATCCAGCTTCTTCTTTTCTACACAACGGTAAAAAATATTCTTCTCTTTTATCCCTCACCGTACATGCATTGTTCATTTGCACGCGTTTGTTTTTTTATTATTATTATTTTAATAAACTGGAATAATTCATAATCGTTGACTGTATCCTTTTTTCAAGAACAATTGTTATTTTGTCAGAAGCAAAAAAAAAGTATAATTTTACTTTGCATAATTCACTATAATATGATAAATCACGTTTTTAATTATTTCAATTAGAATGGGTATTATTCATCGATAATCGAATGAAGATTAAATTATGGACAATTTATTGTATAACAATAAAAACAATTTTTTCCTTTGTATTCAGTAATTTAACTCCATTTAATAATAATATTTAATAATAAAGTAAATAATCGAAGAAATAATGTAAAAAACTTGCAAATAAATTGACTTTTTTGAACAAAAATAAAAAACAATTTTCTCTTTTACATGTAGTGATCAACTTTCATCTAATAATAACGCGATGCAATATAGTAAGAAATAACTTGTAATTAAAGTTTTTATGTTTGTATACAGCAATAAAAAAAACAATGTTCTTTTTAATATTCGGAAAATAACAGTAATGCGAATGCGCTCGAGCTGGTTAAGTTATAATTTAAAAACTTTTATGTCTCCGAGACTACCGGCAGTTACCGAAAAGCTCTTCAGGAAATTTTAATGCACGACAGTAAAATAAAAATGTAAAATTTGAGGAGGAATGCGGCTTTCGATTTGCGAAATAACGCCCGAATGAGTAACTCGGGTAGCACGAGAATGGGACAATTATGAAATATATTGATTGAATGAATGCGAAACTGCGAATAATATAAAAAAAAGGCAATGATAATGGACTCGAACGAGACTTTATCGGGAAAGGGGGGAGAAAAATTGATAGACGTGGGCGATCCATTCAAGATCAATGGAACGTTCAACGCCGAGAGAGAAAATGAGAGAGAGAGAGAGAGAGAACGAAAGAGACGATTGGAAAGACGCACACACTCGTGCCGGGGTCCACACGCTTCGTTAACCTTGCAAATACTATATGCAAACACGCCGCGGTCTTTTTATCTCACCGAGCGTACAAATGAGATAACCAAAAGTGTAAACACGCGGAGAAAAAAAAAGGGAAGATATCGAGATCGGAAAAACGAAAAAAAAAAATCTGTTGACCCGTCAGAAAAATTTTTGACAAGATTTTCATTTTAACGAGCTTTTGCTCGAAGTAGCTTTCTAGCACGTAGTGACAAAAATTTTCGTTCGTTCTGCATGTTTGAGTAATTAAAAATTTTATTGAAATTCAATAATCAACGAAATTACGTTTTTCGTAAAAATATATTTATGTTTAAGCTCGTATAAGAATTATTTCGGGCGCAATCCAAGAATTCATAGTGAAAAATTCACAAAACTGATCAAAAAGTCAATTTTTTCGATTTTTCAATATGAATTCTTGGATCCCGCCTCGAATGAGTAGTATTTTCGTTATCTGCAGGAAATTTCCGATCGAATAGGCTCTTAAAATCGAGAAAAAAAATTCAAAAATTTTTGCGAATTTCCATTTTTTCCCTTTCCCTTTCCATTTTTTCAAAAATCTTCAAGGCGTTATAACTTTTTGAAAAGTTGATGAATTAACGTGATTCTTACGGCATTCGCTTCGTTTTGCAAAAATCTTTAAAAATCTCCCCTAATAAAATAGATTTTGTCAAGAGAAAGGAAAGATATTGCACATTGAAATTTTCATGAGTCTACGAGACCCAGTGTGACTGACCAAAATTTCTTGAAATTTTTTTTTTCGATTTTAATAGCCTATTCGATCGGAAATTTCCCGTAGGTAACGAAAATGATAATTATTCAGGGCGAAATCCAAGAATTCATATTGAATGAGCCAAAAAACTGACTTTTGGATCAGTTTTTCGAATTTTTCCATATTAAGTCTTCAATTGCGCCCCGAATAAGTAGCATTTTCGTTATCTACAGAAAATTTCCGATCAAATAAGGTCTTAAAATCGAAAAAAAAAAATTTGAAAAATTTTGTGAATTTTTTAAGGTATAGACCCAGTGTGACTGACCAAAATTTCTTGAAATTTTTTTTTTCGATTTTAAGAGCCTATTCGATCGGAAATTTCCCGTAGGTAACGAAAATGATAATTAATCAAGGTGCAATCCAATAATTCACATCGAACAAGCCAAAAAAGGTTTTTAAATCATTTTTTTGAATTTTTCAATATAATACAATTTAACAAATATACCACAATTCTCCTAAACACAAAAAAAAACTGTTCACAAATATTTTTTTTCTTATTATCTTAAAATTACTTCATTCTCATCAAAAATAAATTTTCCTAGAAAAAACCATGAACCATGGTTTTATATCTAATTAATCGGTACCGTTTCGAAACTTTTCAATGTTCCCTTAACTCAAACAGAAAATTTTTCGAGACGGAACAGAGAGAGAGAGAGAGAAAGAGAAAGAATAGCAAATGAGCAAAAATACGATAAAGTCGTTGATTTCTGTATTCCCTTTCGCGAGCTAATTGCGAGCGGCGAAAGCTTTGCTTTTTTTCGCCCGTGTGTAATCTGGCGGCCTCGGAGTAAACAGTGGCTCAAGAGAGGAGTTCATTTTCCACTGAAGTAGAGCGAGAGAGAGAGAGAGAGGGAGAGAAAAAAAACGTGCGGCGGAAGTGTGCAAGGGTGGTCCGTGCAGTCATTTCCTTCTTCCTTCACGAGTCTTCCGGCGCTCGCGACACACGCACAGGGGGAGAAAAAAAGACCCAAGGTTATTGTGTTAACAGTTTCAAGAGCACGCGAGCGAGAGAGAGAGAAGAAACGTCTTTTTGTATCTCCGCGAAAAATCGCTGGAGGTATAACGTAGTCAAAAGTCTGCGTGCATAATGAAACATTTCTTTTCTCATTTTTGCTCGTCTCCCTTTCTCTCTTTTAACCTCGAGGGGATAAAACGCGGTAAGGAAAAAGTTCACCCCTCGATTCGAGTCCCGGACGAGAGCGAGAGAGCGCGCGGAAGTGCGACAGAGACGGAGAGGGCGGTTAAAACGCTTTGAAGGGCGAGCCATTATTTCGTCAAGTCACCCGCTCCCTCGATTTTTTTTTTTATTCTCCCCGGTGCTCGGCGAACTCTCGAGCCGCCGTGTCGAGTTTACGCACTCGAAATGCGTGAACAACGTAACCGTATTAAAACGTGTATACGCGAACGGGAAGAAAAAAGCCGAGGATGGGAGTCAAAGAACTAAAAATGTTTGTCCGCGAGGGAGCTTTTGCCGTCAACGAAATGCGAATCTCGAGCACAAGAGTCTTACTTTTTTTTGTCCATCAAGGTATCAACGATCGAATTTTTTCACTTCCGAGTCCCGTAAGTTCTTTAAAAAAAATTCGTAAACGCGAAAATTCGAACCGTACCGCGCTCGCACTCGATCGCCGCGAAGATTCGAGTCGCGAGAGCGCGAAAATCGCTGTTCGAAAAAATGTGCAGAGTCGAGAATAAAAAAAATCGGCGACTGGATGAAAGATACTGTAAAATGAGAGTTTGATCGATTTAAAATGGGAATTACCGGAAAAGGGCTTGTAACCGGCGAGAAATCTTGCTCGCCACCACTTCACCAATCCGGTAGCCATGAGGCCCTCATGCGTCGTCGTCACTCGCACGCACACTGTACGCGACAGCGCGTGTCTCACGTTTGTCGCGGCCGAACGAAACGAAAAAGTATCGAAAACTCGCGCACTACGGTTGCCGCAGCTACGAACAACAACTCCGGGCTCTGCTCGCTTTTATAGCGACGATAATCACGTTTGAGCGAGCACACACCCGCACGGACGCACTCGTGCACTTTTATATTGTTTTCTCTCGAATTCTTCAATGAAACGATATTTGTATCACGTCGGTGCGAAGCCCACTGTACGATGTAAACAGTGAAAAGTCGCTAGACGCGAACGTTCGCACGTTTGCGGCGACACAGCGCCGCGAACGATCAATTACTTTCCGCGAAGATTCACTTGGAATTATTTTCGATGAAATCAATATTCGACCACTGTTCGCGTTTTACCTTTATCGAGGAAAAAAAAATTAATATTTCGTGCGTCGACTCCCGCTTCGCGTTACTTTCCGAAAGAGTCAAATTAATAATCGTATCCCGTTAAATTTTCCAATTTCGTACTTCGATCGCTTTCACATCAGCGAGACACTTTTTACTTCGATTTCTTATTAATTCGAGGCTCGCGAGCGTTACGTTTTTGGTGATTTAAAACAAAAAATAGAGTTTTTGATCAAAGTTTATCGAGACCTGGCCCGTTTCGTTGATTAATTCTAGTTTATTGGGAAGTTTGCCGTCTCTCTCGGCGGTGAGAGAGGAACTGCGGCGAGAAGTGCACACCTCGGCCGGCCGATCCTACCAGATCTACGGTCTGCGTTTGACTGACTGAGACTCGGGAGATCTCGTCGACCTCGGTCAAAGCAGCGCGGCGCCGCGCTCGCGCGCACACTCACGAGCGCACAACGCGAAAAAGTTTACTCTCTCGGGGACACACAGAGGCGCTCGCGCACACAGAGAAAGACGAGCTCGACCGCGATCCAGTGTCGAAAGGGCGTCGCGCCGCGCTCCGTTTCGGGCGACTCGCGTCCCTCTACTGGCCTCTTTTCTCCGCGCACCTCTTTCTCTCGGCAGTCAGGCGCGTACGCCCGCCACCTCGGAGCCACTGACCAAAACACCGCGGCGATCGCTCTCTCGTCGCGCACCTTCCTAAATATAGAATTTTCTCAACCGAAACGACACGTTACTTCACACCCGAGTATCATGCTTTTCCCATTATTCATACGCTCGCCTCGCCGCTTACAACAAAAGCCGATTCTCGTCCCCGCTTCCTCTTCTCTCTCTCTTTCTCCCGTACCTGACGTTGCAGCGCGGACGTTCGCGCGTGAACGTAAACACCGCGAGATTCTCCGACTCGCGGCATCCTCTTTGTCCCGAAAGTTTATGTACGCGAACACGCGTTGATGATTTCTTTTGTATGTATCTTGCTGTTAGTTTGAACCCGATAATGAAAGTTTTCGAGAATCGTGTATTTGGTTTGAAAATTTTTACTCGAAAGCTCAAAATTCGACGAGGAGCTCCGATCGGCCAGATAGCACGTCCGTTTTTCTCAACTGAAACAAACGCTTCTGTACTCCACGAACCCCTGTACACAGATTTTTATCAACTCCGTCGAGTCTGGCATTCCGTTTTGTTTTGTAATTCTCGAAGTTTCCTCCGCGGGGCTCTCTCCACAGTATTCTCAAACATTTTCATTTCTCCATCCATATATATTTCTAAATGAAAAAGAAAAAAAAGGGAAAAAACGCTTCCTCTCAGATCTTTTGTCATGTAAACGGCGGGCTAAACTATTTTTCTCCGAATCGCCGAGTCTCCTTGGAAGCGGAGATGCGTATTTATTCTATTCCCTTATTTTTAACGTTCGCCCGAGAATGGGAGTCGCGAGAAAAGTACACGGCACTCGGAAATTTATCTCGTGGAAGAGATTTGACGAGTCCGAGAGGTTTTCAAAAAAAGTCTAAGATTTCTTTCGGAATCTACGGCCCTGACTCGGCAACTAACACACAACAGTTTCGCGTTCGTCTTCATCTTTCGCAGTCCGGTGTCCGTGTTGTTGTTTTTTTTTCTTTTTTTTTCGGAAATCTCCGTTTCGGTCGCTCGCTCCGCGACGTCCAGACTAGCGCGCCGTTTTTCCCTTTTTTTTGAGCTCAAAGTTTTCGCGTAAATCTCTTTCGGGACGGAGACAAGAAGAAATACGTAATACCCGCGCGAGTCCGAGAGAAGGAAGAACGAGGGGGAATCGTGACGACGGGACGTACCGCGGAAGGAAAAGAAGAAGAGAGACGCGTGTCACGTTCGTTGGCCGTCTCTTCTTGCTGGTGAAAGCACAATGGGAGTCGCTCTCGGCGAGATACACGTGCACCGCGGGTTACGCCGTGCCGTCCCGCGCATACGGTTACGCCAGCGGAGCCTTCTCTTCTCCAACGTGCAAAGTCGAGCGAAACGGCCCGTCCGACGAAGACGGAGCGGTGAAAACACACAGAGATACCTCGGGAGCGGCGAAACGCGAAATTCAACCAAAACTCGGAGCGACGATCGTCAAGATCGCGCCGAGCGAGAACAAAGCGAGTATGTTCGCCAAGCGAATTTAACGTTTGTCAAAAATTACAATTAAAATTGATTTTTGTTTGTCTATATAGGGACTGTCGTTCCATCTCGCTCGTTTTGTTAAAATAATAGTCAGAAATCGTATCGTATTGTTGTCGTAAATATTGTTAATATATTTTTCCACTCGGTAGAATTTTCGGTGGTAAAAATCGCGAAACTTTATTTATCGAACATCGGGAAATATTTTCGAGGAAATGTATAATCTTGCATCCTTGTCGGACGCTTTCAGGCAAATGCATTGATTTTTCTATTTTTAATATTTTCATGCATCTCCTCATGCATCCTCAAATTACTTCGTTGTCTGCATGTCGTACAAAAAAAAGAGGTTATTGCCCTTTGCAAGCATCAGCAATCGTAAACATAATTACGTTATTTTGATCAAACTATTTTTACATCCTATGAACTTCGAAAGTGTTCGAAGGTACTTTCCGTTATTTTAATTTCTTTTATTTCTCTGCAAAACGTACTTTTCTCAAATTAACAGTTTTCGCTGTGAAACTACTTCAATAATTTCTCCACAGAGTCACGCTATCAAATAAGCACGCTCTCAAGTAAAAATTCTCATTTGCATGATCGCTAATCCATAAAAGACTCGACACCATAAATTATAATTAAAGATCTTTATCGGATAAAACTAATGGCGATGCGAGACCACCTTGAGTGAAGGAAAAGAGAAGAAAATATCGAGGAAACGTGTCAACAAGAGAAATGAGGAAAAGGGTGATGGGTGATGGAGAGAAGTTGGAGGAAGGGAGAGGAGTTGAATTTTGCTTGGCGAAGGGCCGATGCTTCGAGGATGGCTGATGATCGCGGAGTAATGCTCGCGAAGCTTCGCGACTCGCCGGGACGCGTAGAGAGGCCGGGAGAGCGGGAGAAGGGAGGCCGAGAGCGCCACGCGGTAGGGGAACGGCCTGAGCGAGAAACAAAACGTCGCGCGAGATGAAAAAAGATGGACGCCACGGACGGGCGGCCGAGCGAGAGAGACGCGCGGGACGAGTCGGTGGAGAAGATCAAACGATCCGTCGAGCGGGCCTCAAAGTGAGAGCGCGCGGCCAACTGGCGCTGAGAGATTACAGTCGCGTACCGCGCTCGTTATTTATATGTACTGCCGAGCACTATATTCGCTTATAACCTCTCATACTATCTATATAACTATCTATATAGATTTTCGTATCACGGATACGCATACGGGACGATTAATGTATTTTATTTCTCAAAAAATATATATACGAATAATGAAAAAAAGCATAAAAGATTTTCGTTGACGCGTAGATCCGTGCCGCGCTGATGGGAATTAAAATTTAGTGCGGACTACGTCGTCGGGATCATCCCGCTTACGACCTTATGTAGAAACTCTTTTTTTTTCATTTCTCGCCGATGTTGCTCGTTATTATTTCGAAAGTTTCACACGTTGGAAAACTTGAGCTTCTTGCCTTCGTCAACGCTCGTTTCTTCTAGCAATTTTACACGAACATTTTTTTACTGGCTCCTAATGTAAAATGTTCAAAATGGCGACATATTTCCTTTTTTTCTCGAATTCAAATATGATTAATATTGTAAGAAGTTTATGTTATAAGTTAATACAATTTCTAAAAAAATAAATGATTAAAAATGTGAACAATTATTTTAAAGAAATTGTACTTGTATGTAAAAAGAATTATGAATATGGAAAAATAAATGCATTGATATGAAAACATGGATACGAATTTGTTCCTTTTTTTTCTATAAAATAAAAAAATTATTTTAAGCAAATAAAATTCTGATAAAATTATAATTGACTTGAATATAAATATCAAATGTTTTTAATATATCCAAGTTTCACTTAAAAATAAAGAATAAAGTATAATGTAAATTTCACAATTACGAAAAATTTTTCTGAAAAATGGTCTGTGAAGTAACGATCCAAAAAATAAAGCTGGATGCGGTAAAGATTTTCTATAGAAGAACATTCTGATAGAAGAGTCGGGAAAAAAGTTTCAACGGTGATTCGTATCTGTATACAGCCAAGAGACGAATAAAAGCAACGTTTAAGCTTTTGCCGAGGCTTGCCGATGTTCGCGGACGACCACGCGAGAGTGTCTCCTCTCTCTTTGATATTTTGAAAATATAAAAAGAAGAACGGGCGAGGGACAAAAAATGAAAGAGGGAAACGTAGAGGAAAAAAGGAACGTTAAAAAGCCGAGAGAAATGGATAAAAGGGAAGAGATATTGTGTAGAATTGTCGGAGCACTCACGAAACGGCTGAAAGCACTGAAAGCTTCTATTTTATACTTTATACGTGTACAGAGTGTCTCACGATCAAACGAAAAACATTTTTTCGCTCCGTTCGGTCCGTTCAACTTTTCGGAAGCCTCGAAATACCCGATAATCATAACACTGCTGCGAAAAGCCAATTAAACCTGATACTGGACTCGAATCGGAGTCTCTGTAACTTGATAAAAAACTATTTTGCGAAATCAAATTGTTCAGACGATTGTTTTGCGACAGCCTGTGCACCTATTTTCCTATACATGTCTAGGCGAACTTTTAGTCGAAAACTCGAACAAACGGACGACTTTTGTTCTCTATTTTTTTATATGTGCATGCTTTTTGGCTCTTTTGGGAATCCTCCCTTTGTGTATTTCTTTCATATTCGTGGTTGTTCCCATTTTTCCCCTTTACTAAAAATTACTCCAATAGTATACTATTTTTTAAAAAGTTGTCGTCTATTCAGATATATACGATATAAATTATACATATAATTTATAAAATAAAGAATTCTATTGAAAGCAACCGTAAAACACTAAATTGTTTATTGAAATCAACAATATAGTTGATAGGTTTGCAAAAATTGAATGCTTCACAATTATAAGAGCACCAAATCATTTATTCAAATCTTCAGCAATATTCCTGAAAACTTTGTTCCTCGTGATTTATGTATTGAAAAGAAAATATGAATGGAAACACCTCAGTGAACTTCCTCATGGTGGAAATATCTCATATATAATGAGAAACAGAGAGTATTGATCATTGAGTTATTTCAAAAATCATTCTTCTCTGAATAAATATAAGCACTCGCGGAAAGGATATTGTCTACGCGAAACGCTATGTAATGCGCCACTTCGCGGTGAGAGTGCGAAGTTTGGCCACGCTCTGTGAACTTCCTCATGGTGGAAATATCTCACATAATGGGAAACAGTGAGCGGTTATCATTGAGTTATTTTAATAGTATATTACACATCAAGGGCTGTAAGATAAGAAATGTCTCATATCGCATGGTTATCGACCTCAACTTCGCTTCGGTAGACAATTACATACGATCCGAAGCTTTCTTACTTTACTGGCCAAAGTGTGTATACTATTTTCGTGCTCTCCGTGCGGAAAGCGGCACCTTCGTTTAGCGCAGTAAGGCCCAAAAAGATGGTGCTTTTCGTCCGGAGTGCACAAATAGTATATTACATACCTAGGCCAGTAAAGTAAGAAATGTCTCAGATCGCATGTAATTGTCGATCGAAGCGAAGCTGATCAGCTTCGGTCGACAATTACATGCGACCGAAACTGATCAGCTTCGCTTCGATCGACAATTACATGCGATCTGAGACATTTCTTACTTTACTGGCCTAGGTATGTAATATACTATTTCTCTGAATAAATATAAGCACTCGCGAGAAGGAAATTGTCTACGCGAAATGCTATGTTATGCGCCACTTCGCGGTGAGAGCGCGAAGTTTTGCCACGCTCTGATATTTCCGTATAGTCGAAAACCTTATTAACCCATTCTCACTATTTTATCAAAATTCATTGTATCGCTTTTTAATGAAAAATGCTTAAAGTCGAATTTTTTGTAGGTTATACACGCACTCTTATGGAAACCATTGTCCCGAACTTTTTCTCAATACTTTATAAATAAACCGTTATTCATGAATTTCATAAATTATAGAAGTGATCATAAAGTCAATAGAATAATTTTTCATACAAATAACATAATTTGCGTATTATTTCAATTTACTTTTTCGCTTGACTCCAAACAACTGACCGAACTATCTTAGTGATCGAACTACTTTGAAGTTATCGTAAAAAATACGTTCAAATAGGTTATTGTTATTTCGGAAATAAGATCTAGTATGAATGTTGACCTGAAGAAAGGACGTTCGGGATATGTTGTGAATTCGATGAACTCTGTTAGATTGTTTTGCTGAAGGCTCTCGCGTGGTGTTCTCCGTGGTGGCGGAAACGTTGAATGAATAAGAGGAAGGCCGCGTGTACGAATTGGCAATTGAAAAAGGGCATTCGCGACTCTTTATATCTGTATACGAGAATGTATACATATATTATATCTAGTACTATAATAAGATTGTAAATATTCAAGAGGGAAAAGACACGGACGTCGCGCGAGGAGATTCCCGGGGGCATGAATGGAGAACGAGAGGCAAAACCGCCAGTGACGCCGCCGCAGCGGCCGTGCCACGCAACACACACGCACTAGCGACTCTTCGCCACAGCCGATTTGACCATATATAGTATAGGTTATACTTAAAATGCCCGCAGCGGCTCTTCGCAGCTCACCCTCCTATCCTGCTCTCTTCTTCAATTTCTTCGTCTTTTTCTCTTTTTTACTCTTTCTTTGTTTTCTTCTTCTTCTTCTTCCTCATATTCTCTCCTTTCTTTCGCTTTTTTTTAATGTATCACCGTATACACAGGATACTCGAATTATGTTTCGAAGATCTCGGCCCCCTTCGCCGGACAGATTCACAGCTGCGCCCGTGAATATCCGCGATGATGGATCATCGGCTTGGTTTACACTTACAGTAATTAAACTGACCGTTCGTAAATCCGTGAATTCTAATCCGATTGGATTTTTATTTAAAATAATTGTTCTTTTTTTCTGTAAAAATGTACGATTCGCGAAATATTCGGGAAAAAGTTTAATTTCGGACGATTTAATCCGATTTTGCATCAGGTGCGTAAATCGTGAAACGTGTGTGTTATTCGTGAAAACTCGTCGAAGGAAAGTTTTTCGTAGTGTCTCGGTTCGACGAAAGAAATAAAAAAAAATGGAGATCGACGGTGTTTCGAACGCGCACGTTCGCCACGTGAATCATTAATGTGATGTTGATATGGAGGCGAGTATCCGGACTCTTTTTGCTCGTATTCCCGAACAAATTCGTCAATGAAGCTCACGCAGCGGCGGTAGCAGCAACAGAGTCGCCGGCGACCGGTACGCGTGCGTTGTCCCGTGGCGAAATGTGTATCTCGCGTGTTTTCTGTTTATACGAGGGCGATCCGATAGTTGGAGGGGGCAGGACCCGTCTGTTTCGAGTTTTCGCCGCGACGAGTCGCTCGCTGCCTACGCCACTGGCTCCGCTCGAGCGCTCCCTCTCCCACCCGCGGTCCCCGCAGCGCGCCGGCCGCATCGTCAGCCCTGCAGTACCGTACCGCGCCCAGAAAGAAGCGCGACTGAGACGGCGGATGATTTTTTTTCCTCTCTCTCCCACTCGCGCATCGTGTATGCCCGTATATATACTCTCTATAATACACCGTGAACTGGCAGCACCAGCGTTCGCCCGAAAGGAAGCGAGAGAGCCGCTACCCAAGAACGGGAGAGATAGAGAGAGAGAGAGAGCGATATATACGCGACGCGGAGATCGCCATGCCATATCCTTCGAAGAGACCTGAGAGAGGAGTTCGCAGCGTATATAGCTAGTTCTTTCTTTTCTTTATATTCCTTTGTCGGAAAGTCGGCGGCGAGTCTCGGACGTTTTTTTACTCCTCTCGTTTTTATTTCCCTCTTCTTTTTCTCCTCTCCTCTTTCTCGTCTTTTTCGAATATGAGGGGGAGCGAGGGAGAAATATTGTAAGGATACGCGTGCACGGGAGAGGCAGAGAGCTCGAGAAAAAAAGGAGAAGAGAGAGAGAGACGAGTTAAAAAGAAAAACGTTGAGGGAGAGAGAGAGCGCGATTTCTTCGGCTTCGTGCGCGCAAGAACCAAAGAAGAAGAATTAAACGAAAAACTCGTTGCGGCTCATAACAACCGAATATTATCGCGAAACCTCCTCCCATGCACATTGTACGCTCGCACACACGTGTGTACATAACCGTAATATAAATTAATTAATCGATAATAATTTTCACGACTTTATGAACCTTCGGAGCGTTATTTTTTTTCGGATCTTCCCCATCGTAGCGCCATATTGGTGGAAATAAGCCGCGGAAGCTGGACGAAGAATTTATTTCTCTCTCTCTCTCTCACTTTTTCGCTCTCCACGCATTTTCGTTGACGAGACGACGAACGATGGAGAAAGAGGAAGGAGCGCGGTTGGAATCGTCGTTTGGAAATGCACGAGGCATTGTGTGTCGAACCAAGAGGAAAATAGAGATGGACGCGAGTGACGGAATGCGCGAATGCGAGATAGAGAGATTCTCGTTTCAATCGATATCTCTACTCGCTCCGCGTTCTCCATCATTTTATATATCTGTATATATACACATAGACGCGATGTTCGATGTTTAATAGTGGCCTCGCTCGCTCGTTCCTTCTTACAGGAAGTGAATTCTCCGCGTCGTCCCGTCTCTCCACCTTCAATCCCGTACCTCACTCAATTCTGAGCTCCCTATCACCTCGAGCGATCTCTTAAACGTTAAATTTAGTTTCACGTTCACTCCGCCACCGAGTTTGAGATCTTTGTGGAACGAGAATGAAATTCGTTAACAAAGAATTTATTGATCATGCCAGTCGTATTCTCTTGTACTTCTGGCTTTTCATACCGGTCGATCGACGTTTCTTGTCGTATTTCTCGTATTTTCAGCACGTTTCGCCCTCGATCCGACTTCCAGCTCGCGACTTCCGGCGTCATATCCGCCAAAGCGAGCACACACAATGAGTGTACGGAGAATGCGGTATAAAATCGAATAAACCAATTACCGTGTACACTTCGGGCTTCTCGATAATAGAAGTAAAAAAAAAAAGAAAGAAATCGACGCTACCTCAATTTTGTTCTTGCGCGCGGCGATGGAAGAAGTAGTACATAGTGGTCTCGCTAGGCGGCGCCAATAATTAAGCCCAAAATCGCGCGATAATTAGAGGGGAAACGCGAAAGAGAATGAGCGAGAGGTAGGAAATAAAAGAAAAGAATTGAGGAGGCTCGAATGAGAAGAAAAACAAGAGGCGAACAAAAGGAAGAGGAGCGAGGAGAGAGAGGGAGATACGGGCGAGTGCGCGAGGACCGGATTGTATTTATTGCGGCGGTATGATCGTGTTGCTGTTGCTGCTGCTGGTTCCTCGCAATATACATACATCTTGGCTTGTCCAGGGTGAATATAAGTATATACCGCGGAGCCGGGGCTATAGGACAGGATACGGGGAAGGCTATAATACGGTTTTACCGCGCGCGCGGACCCGGAGATCTTGTCTGTCGGAGATCGGGAGCGAGAGAGAGAGAGAGAAGCCGGCCGAGAGCGGTTACGCACACACGCGCGCCATCTGTGCGCACGCCGACGAAGCGGCCCGGTGTGTGCGTGGATGGCGTCGGTTTTGCCGGTCCCTCGACGTGCGGTTTGGCGGCCGGGGGCTTGAACGCACACGAGAAACGGGACGGCGGGGAGAACGGCCGTTTCGTCGCGGGGCGCGCGACGCGGAGGGGAACGAGGAGGAGAAAGAGAGAGAGAGAGAAAGAACGCGCGGCTGTCGGTGCGTTTGATCTCAGCCGCGGGCGCCGACAAAGCGTTCGTCCGGCTCTCCTCCTTCTCCTCAACCGCCTCATCGCGACTCTCGCGCGCACCAGCGGGACAACCAGCCCCGTTGACGAACGCTCGTCGGTGCGACAGAGAAGAGTATCAAATAAGTTGAGAGCGATAGAGCTCTCGCTCGTCGATCGTAGAACTTTCGTAGCCCCTCTCTCTCTCTCTCTCGTACTCTCTTCTTACTCGCACATTTCGAGCGTCCGTGAGTGTAGGACTGCGGGAGTAGAGAAAAGCCGACGAACTGGCCCGAAAGGATGGATAGCCAAAGAAATCGACGGTTAAGCGAGTGAATGAGCCTCCGCGGGAGAAAGACGGACGAAATGCCTCTCGATGCGCGCTTGCACGCTCGAGAGTCACTTTTGACTCTCGCGAGAAAGAGAGAGAGAGAGAGAGCGGGCGTTACGCCGAGTCGTCATTCTCCGTTGCGTCGGCTCTCTAGCATGTAGCGCGCTTCTTCTCTCTGCCACTCCCTCGAAGAGAGCGCGTCGGCAGTCGCGGCAAACGGACAGGCCTCTGTCTCGGACTCTTTTCCTTTTACACCACACCGCGAGACTCCTCTCTCTCTCTCTCTCTCTCTCTCTCTCTCTCTCTCTCTCTTTCCTCTTACTCGCTATTAACCCTTAAGGTAGTTCCATCATAACATCGTTTTCTTAGGATTTTGTTGAAAATTTGCAAAAACCTTCTTTGATACAATGTGCAATTGTATATCAAATTTTAAGAGGTTTCACTACGTAGAACTCGAGATATTTATATTTAATCTTCGACTCTTGATATCTTGATTTTTGGGTAGTGAAACTTCTTGAAACTTTGCACAGCTCAGTACATTTAAGAAATTAAGTCGTTTTTTTAAAAAATCCTAAGATTTTGATTTTTCTAATTTTCATACATACGTAGCAAGTACAAGTCTACTCGCATGACTTTAAATTTTGAGTATGCTATTCTTGAATCAATTAGTAACAATTTTTTTAAATAAACTTTTTCTGAAAAAACCACATGGTACGGAGATAAACTATAGATAAAATTTTTTAATTTTACTGTACTGATAGAATAAACGCCAACGTTGGGTCATTTTTGTCCGTGCCACTAATTTCCATAGCAAATATACTCCTAGGCCCTTAATGGTTTACATTTTTCACTATACAGGAAAAAGAAGTTAGCGAGCATGTAACGAGATATCAAAGACTAGAGATTACGAAAAATTGCGATTTTCAAGAATATTTTTCTCGATTTTCAAACTATTGTTATTACGAAGCTCGGCCACAAGTTGATAAGTATCGCATTGTTGAAGAATAATTCTTACACGAGAAATCATTCTTATTTCTTATTTTTTTCAAACAAAGATTTTCAGAATGACGAAATTTAATAACACAATGAAAGGGGTTGACGAATTTGATGATACGATATATTCACGTATACGCCGTGGCTAGAAAAACATATAGCCGAAATCAGAATTTTTTGAATGCTATAGATCAAGCAAAAACAAACGCAATAGTCTTACATAATCTGATCACAGAGAATAACAGAATATATCATGGATAAAATTCCTAAAAAAATGAAGTCTTGAAACTTATTAGTCCATATTTGGAGCAACGAATTTGTGAACAAATATATAATGCCTTAATATGCTCAAATAATCAGATTTATGCCAGTAACCGACAAGAAAAACAATAAAGATGCTTTTCTTTTGTTCTGCAAAATCGGACAAAAAAGATGTCTGCGACGACCACCGAAATCGTATTTTTCACATTTATGTTCAATTTGTAATGTTATTAATATGTATAAATATTTTTATAATAAAAAATCGAATAACTTTCGAATATATTATATAAATTATGAATATTTGATAAAGGCAATTGGGCCGAGAAATGATCCGCGGTTGGCGTTTACGGATGTTGAAAAATACATTGGAGCTTCCTCTCGAAGAGGAAAACATCTAAAGGCCAATTCCCTCTCCTTTATCTCATTTTTCTTTTTTCCGCCTCGCTCCGTTTGAAAATTTCTATCCCAGGACGCCTCGCGTCTCGTATAAATTATGTCAATGACACGGAGGTGCGGTCAACGATGTGCCGGAAGTCGTGACCAACTCCGCGTCCGTGCTCTTCCACTTTTATGCCACTTACCTCCTGTTTTTGTTCGATCGTCGCTGATGGCAGAAACCACCGGCTCGTGCATCTGGACGTGATCCCCGCGTTACGCTGAAACAAGCGAGATCTTTTTTTTATTCAACGTTTTCAAACATTCTCGATCAAACAGAAATGAACAAAGTCTTGGTAAAAGTATCGAGTATCAATTTACAGTTTTTAAGTTACTTTTATTACGTCTAAAAGAGTCTATATTTATTAATTGAATGAAAAATAAAACATGCGCTTTTTCTCGAATTTAAGCTAATGTCTTTCTGATTGAAATATAATATCTTACATCCGCTTTCAAAAAACTTTGTAATGATCGTGTTCAGTTATTACTCCCATATAATTATAACTCTGCGAATGAAAAGAAGAGTAAAACTCGTGTCCGAAACTCTTCAAGAAATTTGCAAACTTTACGTCGCGATGTTTTTAGGTACCGTGCTGCTCTCTTTCTGAGAAAAAGATAACTATTGCTCTTCGATCGATACGCAAGAAATTATTCTCATTACCGGTCGATATGCTAGAAGTTAAATTTAATATTATATCGACAATGCAATTGGCTCTAATCGGCAACTTGTGAAACATGTCAGTTCTCTGCTCGTTTTCTTCATTACAGAGGTTATGTGAATAATGTTTTGATGACGCGAAAGATCTACTTGTAAATGATAATTTATTAAAAGCATTTAAAAAATGTCGCTGTACGACGATTTTGACAAGCACAGAAATTCTGAAAAAGTCGCAGGTTGGTCGTCGGGCATAAAATTACTGCAATCGCAGTTACAGTTGAAAAAAGCCGCAACAACACAAGTAAGTTTTTAGAATTATAACACAGTTAATAATAATATTTGAATATTAGTTAAAAAGAATAAATTTTCAAAGTATCTCGTAAAAATCTGTAGAATGAGCAAATTTTAAAAGCATATTATAATAAAAATTGATAAAAGTGAGGTTATAATTAGTAAAAAAATTTATTTACTTTGCTAGCCGAAGCGCGAACAGTACAGAAAAGCAACGGCGGTACTTCCTCCCGTCATAGACCTGAAATCGAAAAATAATCGTGAAACCGAGCGTGAGAGGGACGAAGAGAGTACAAATACTACGAATTCGTTGTCGAGCGGCGCAGGGAACAGCGTCGTTGTCGGAAGCGAATTTGATTGGAATGTCGTCAACGAGTATGACCCGATGTGGCCGAACGAGTATGAGAAAGTTGTCAAGGAACTTAGAGACATCAGGGACAGAGAGCACGACCAGGAATCCGAGCAGAGAAAGCGCAGAAGAGATACCACTCGTTTTGAAGATTCCCAGGTGCTTGTTACAAATTTTGCAAATCCTTTGAACAAGCTTCAAATTTTTAAAGAAATTACAGTTTAAGGTAGAAGTTACAGTTCTATCAGTACAGTAAAATCAACAAATTTTATCTTAGTTTATCTCTATACCACGTGGTTTTTCAGAAAAATTTTATTAAGAAAAGTTGTTACTAATTTATTCAAGAATAGCATACTCAAAATTCAAGGTCATCTAAGGTTTTAGCAAGAAGGTTTTTGCTAATTTTCAACTAAATCTTGAGAAAACGATTCTATGATGGAACTACCTTAACAAATTTCCTGTACAATTTCAAATTTTTATTTTGGATATGTTCAATATTTTGTACAATATTATCCATACACTTTTTTTTCATTTGTAAGAACAATTGAAAGATGAACAACAATAGCAAAGTAGAATGTTTTAAAATAGCATATACAGTCTTAAAATACAATTTGTACACAGCGGTATCGAAGCTTGCAATCATCCATAAAATATAAACAAGAATAAATTTGTATTTGTTACAATATGTATTAGCAGGTACGAAAAGTGTGCTTCGCGGAATGTTATTGTTAAAAATCTCGAAATAACTTTAAAAAATTTTAGTCTCCGGGGAGCGCGTCGATGGTACCTCTGGAGCGAGATCTCGAGGAGAGAACGCCGACTTCGCGACCGGTGACGGGTGGGGCAGCGATAGCACCGCCTCCCTCGCTGCAAGAATCCTCGGAAGGCCAACCGTCACCGCCACCGGGTCGGGGACCGGCGGGCAACAATATGGGATACGCGACTTCGTCGGTCGCGGCGAAGATAATGGCCAAGTATGGTTTCAAAGAGGGTCAGGGTCTTGGGAAAAAAGAGCAGGGCATGTCGGTGGCTCTCCAAGTGGAAAAGACGAGCAAGCGCGGTGGCAGAATCGTCAGCGAGCGAGAGCAACTCATGCCGCCGCCACCGCCAGTCGCAGTCTCGCCGCCGCCGTCCTCGTCGAACTCCTCTTCGGCGCAGTCGAGCACGACGACGGCGGCAGCGACGACGACGACGACGATGACGACGTCCGTGACGCCGGCTTCCAACGCGTCTCAACAGCCCGCCGAGGAACCCAGCATCACGGAAATCATGAAATCGCCGAGCAAAGTCGTTCTTCTTCGTAACATGGTCGGTCCCGGCGAAGTCGACGAAGACCTCGAGCCCGAGGTCAAGGACGAGTGCAACACCAAGTACGGTGACGTTGCCAGAGTCATCATTCACGAGGTCATGGACGCCCCGCCTGAGGAAGCTGTACGAATATTCGTCGAATTCAAGAGAATAGAGAGCGCTATAAAGGCCGTCGTCGACCTAAATGGCCGTTTCTTCGGCGGAAGACAAGTCAAAGCTGGATTCTACTCGAGTGAAAAGTTGGACAATTTACAATTGATGGACTGATTAAGAGCACGGATAGCTCAACAATGTATAAATATATAATTTTTAAGAACGTACATACACACATACTTATAAAACATGCCCGCATTGAATATTTTCAATATTTAAACATTTCTTTCATCACGGTCCGCAGAAACTCATTGTCAAACCAATTTTCATTTCATTGTGTGTGTATATACATATATATAATTCGTTGGTACAACAACAATGTTTGGCATCATTTATCATGTAAGAAAAACGTGATTTCCAAGCTTGAAAAGAAACGTTTTACGCCCGCGTCTTTTTTTTTCTCTTTATCTTCATTTGTAAAATCTCTTTGAGGCCGATATGATTATGATGGGCAACCAGGAGGTCGAATTTTGTATAGCTTGCAAACTTGACCTAGAAAATCCTTTAAAATATCTGTCTGACCGTCCGAATTCTGCAATACAACGTGAATTTTTAGATTTTTTTTTGCATTACTTCTTTTAAAAAGATACTATCAAAAATTCTACTTTAATTGTTTTTCGTTTAGAAATGTGGCGCGAATCTTGGGAGTATTGTAAAGAATCTTACCTTGTTCAAGGTGATTGTCGGTATAAAAGTGATACTCGGTCTCAGATTATTCGTCATGTTACCATATTTGGCTAGCAGCTTTTGACCCATTTTACTTTCCTGGCACTGAAGTATCGATGTATAGTCCACTCTCAATTTTTCACCACAAACTGTTGCAATGTCCTTTGGCCTCCAATTGTTCCTTATCATGCAAGTTAAATATTCCAATTGGACTGATAGATCTTTGATGATGTTTATGGCACAAGCGTGTATCATGTTTGCTGTACATTCCACAGGTCCGTGTTGGCATGTAAATTCATAGGTGTCGTCTCCATTTGAACTTGCCTACATTTATTTATTCAGTAGTTTTCTCATCTCTAGTACTTTAATTAAAGATACAAGTAGGAAAATTGGAAAATACGTTACCGTTGCTTTTCCAAAGGGGATCATTTCGACTTCCAAGTATTTACCAAGTTTTTGGTACGTCGGCTCCAGATGCGTCACTACAAAGCTCCTCGAGTCTGGGCACAGTGCTTCGTAATACACCGACGCCAATACTCTTTGAAATTTTGACCCAAGTCCTTCATTTTGAGTATCTTCCTTCACCTGTACCTATGCTATACAAAGTTTAATATTTTTCTACAGAAAAACTTGAAAAATAGCAACATTTTTAATCACTCTTTCTTTATCCTTTCAAAATTCATTTCCAAGTTTTCCAAGACATTGCAAGTTACAAGTCGTTATTTTTTGCCTCTGAAAAATGGCTCCAGCTTGAAACTGACAGTTGCTAAAAATTCTTTACAGCTAACAAGGTTTAGTAAAAAAAAAGTAAGCAGATACGAACTCACCTCGAAAGGAACTTCGGTATTATCTGCCGATGGTGTCCAGACTTTGATCGTCTGCCAAAACAAGAGTATCATCGCGAGAGCGATAAATACTCTCAGGCGAAGGCTCCCTAACCCCATTGGGCGTGAAACAATACGGAGACGTTGGAGAAATAAAAAAACGAAAGAGAACAAGGAATTGCTGCCCGATTTGATATTTGTCTACGCGGAGGTGACCGCTCGAAATTTTCACGAGGATCCTACCTCGTATGGCCAGATTTATCAATATCTAATCATTTTATCTCACACAATGAGAGATAATTACGATGCGCACACAACGACACCTGACTTGACGGAAATTCGCCATTGCATGGGAAATCCGGAAGTGGTGTATACGTAGAAAAGTCAAAAAATGCCAAAACAGCAACCATCAGCTTTTTTTCAAAATCAGACTTTGTAATTAATTTAAACTCCTATTTCATATATTAACACTATATATGTTTTAAATGAATTATCTCTTTATAATATATAAAAGTATAAATTATTTTTTGTTAAATAATGAAAAGAAATGTTTTTCACGCATATTATACTTATGTGAATGATCTTTCTCTATCTAAAAATTTTTTAGTCAGGACTTACACAGCTATAATTAGAAAAACAATTAGAAAAATAATTAGAAAAATCGAGAAATTCACGATTTGAAACAAACTGTGCTATTTTTCTATTGTTTTTTATCAATAAAAAATTCATAGTTCAAAGAAACAAAATTTTTTCATTGGCTTACTTCAAATCGTTCAACGTCTGAGAAAAAAAAAGTTGCAAAAATTTAATAGTGATACAATTTGTCAAAATTCTTCGTAAATTACAATCATGGATACGTATCTGAAAATGCCGTGCGTTTATGAATATTCCCCAGGAAATGGGACAGGGGTGGCGGAGGCACTCGGTAATTGGGGATTCTCAAGTCAGGTGGGAAGCGATGGTCAGGAGCTCCGACGTCTGAAATGTCTATTCGCGAAAATGGATGGATTGTAAGATAATTATACATAATAATGAAATATAAGTTTCATTATTTTGCTATTTTATTTCATAATTATTTTATTGCTATAAAGTTAAGTTTCATTACTTTGCTATTTTATTTCATAATTATTTTATAGCAATAAAATAATAATGAAATATAAGTTTCATTATTTTGCTATTTTATTTCATATTTATATAATAGCAATAACATTTTTCGACTTCTTTTATCATTAAAGGCGAAGTTCGAAGCCGAACATGTGCGTCAGATACGACTGCAGAAACGATCCGGAGGCCTGGCACGTCCACCCGAGCCCGCACGAGTGCAAGCCCGTCTGGACATTTCCGGAAAAGAGGCCGCTGATTACTTTCAGCGGAACTGCCGATATAATCACCGTTTCTAATCTGTACAGCATTCGAGCTGATTTGGCCAACCCCATTCCCGGACGCGGTTATTTTTTGCAGAAGGTACATCTTCCTCCATCGACGACGAATTTCCGAATTCATATTTCTGCATCTTTATTATTATCTCCATTTTTTTTGCTTCCTTTCACAGACTACGGATAAATGGTACAAGAGGGGACCGGAATGTTGTCCTCAGCCCAGTTGTCTCGCTCCTCAATGTCCACGACCCTGTTGTTGCTGAAAAAAAATTTGTTTCTTTCTTTCATTCGACTCTCGATTTTTAGACATTTTTTATCAAATGTTATCATGCGTTAGATATGTATGAAAAAAATTGTAATAAATAAGAATAATCGTTTCAGTAATTCTTCGCATTTCCATGTTTGTTATTCGAAATACGAAGACGCGATTTTCTTTTTTAAATTAAAAACGAGAAGTTTATCAGCAGCTTTGAAATCGATTGTTCATTTTTTTTGTTGGCATGGCGATCACTCAAGTTTGACGTCAATTTTGGATCCTACGTTTCGGCCTGAGCACACAAAAATTTAGCTAAATTGATCAACTCCAAATTCAGCGTAAAAATTCTAAATCGGGGGGCGGAAGCAGAGTTGGAAAATGCCACCGAAGAAAGGAAAAAAGGGCGGAGGAAAAAAAATTCTTGGAAAGGGCGAAGGAATGGGTGGTACCATAGGTCTGATGGAAAAGCCACAAAAGAAGTGCATGTATGTATGAAATTTTGAAGAATGAAAAAACTTTTCTGTATTTTAAATGAGTTTTCTAATATTGAATTTTTAATTGAATTAAATTTCAGAGTTCCGTGTGTGAAATCCTTCTCTCAGCCACCCGCGTGCTGTCCACTAGAGACGTGCGCGGTACCACCCTGCTGTCCCTCAACTCAGCTTTGTCCGACGACTCAGTGTCCCGGACAAATGCAAATTTGTTTTATGCAATAAATAATTTCGATTAAAATCTGTACCTCAAAGAAATAAATAACATATCTCCATAAAATTTAAATTGTTTGATTTTAAAAAGTAAAAAAATAAGTGTAAAATTAAATGAATATTTGTTTTTAAATTTAAGAATATTTAATATAATCGAGTAAAAAATAAGAAAAAAATTATCTATTTCATCGAAACATTTTTTTAGTCGATGTAGGCAGTATTTTAATTCCAAGAAAACAAAATAAGAAATAAAGAAAAACAAAAGCTTCATTATCATCAGTTTTCAGACTATTGGTAGAAATATCATTTTCTATCAACATCTCTCGGCGCTAAGAATCTTCAAAATTTTCCGTTCAATTTCAACAAAAATTCTCTAATTTTCGACATGCCGCCAAAAAAGGAAGGGAACAAAGGCGAGAAGAAGCCCGCTAAAAAGGATAAAAATAAGAAGCCAAAAGAAAAAAAAATTAGGGGAGGCGGAACCGTTGGTTACGTTGACAAAGCTGAAAGAGGAAAATATTAGTACGTAGATATGAGAATTTTTTTCTAAAAATGAATATACATGAAACAAAATCGATCAACGAGAAAGTATGAGAAAAAATAAAAACAATTTAAAATTAATGTTGTAATTTTTGTTGTTGTAGCAATGTTGTCGAGTCTCTGGATGATTTGATATGTCCACCTGTTCCTCAACTCCTCTACACCGACGATGCTGCGAGAGCTCCAAGAGAACCACCGTGCTGTCCTCCCTCGAGTTGCTGTTATCCACCCCCCTATTGTCCTCGACAACCTGGCAGACGTTGTTGTTAATTTCTGAAAAACATTAAAAACTCTTGTAACTCCTTTTGATAAATGTCAAATAAATTTTCAAAAATGTTCTCAGGAAAAATGTCTAATCATTGTCAAAGATCCGTTAAAATAGTTCTCATGCGGCTAAAAAAATTTGCTTACGAAAATTCTGATCAGCTAGGTTTTGAAAAAACAATGGAACGTTCGTGTCAAAATTAATTTACTCTCGAAATCTTTCGGTCGTCAAAATCACATCTGGTCCCCCTTTTCGGCCTTCAAAAAAAGCAAAATTCTCCGTGATTAAATTAAATTAAATTTTCAAGTATAAGAAATAAAATTAAAATAAAAAATGCCTGGAACTGCTCCAGCTGGGGACACAGCCGAGGTCATATGCGGGCTCAAAGCAGCGGTCACCGCGCTAGAATGGTTAGTTTGACACGTCGCAAGAAAATCCCAAAAATATCATGATAGCCACTATATTTTTTATCTACGAGTCAAAAATTTATATATTTTTCTATCGTAGATAAATAATAATGAAAAAAAAATGAAAAAATTATGATTTTTTTCAGTCAGTACAAAATGAATATGATGGAGCGCCTGGCGATACAAAAGGAGAAAGAAAAAGACAAAAAGTCAGGACAAGCACCGATGTTTCTGATGGTGCCTGTCGAGAATGCCAGAGACGGCGACATAACTGGCTTCTGCGACGAAAAAATAAGAAGCAAACAAAAGCGTCACCAAGACGGCGCGGAAAGTGTTTGGAGTCTCGATTGCGATAAAAAAGGAGGCCGTGGAAAACACGGAGGAGGTGGCGGCTGGAACGATAACGTTAGTTCCTCGTTACAATAAAATTCTTCGAAAAGATTTGTCAAAAAAAATGATTTTTGTAGTTTCGATTACGTTTTCGCAATTAATTTGGAAATGTATCTTTTATATGACTCGTTTGCTTGCCAGACGGGACCAAAACTGAAAGCTGGCGTTCTCAGCAATCGATGCGGCTGTATCCACAGAGATGGCTTGCAGGACGATTGCCCACTACAGGAGTGCCAGGGACAGCCAGAATGTATGACGAAACCTTGGGCCACGTGCCCCCCTGCGAGATACTACCGTTCTCTCTTTCCGGAAATTTATCCATCTTAGCACTCTGACCGATATTGAATGTACCTAAAAAAAAAGTCATTGTAAATACGGTGTACCAAACCTCGATTTTATAAAAAATACTCATAAAATTAGTATAAAGTTTCTTGTACAGAAACCAGTGAAATAAACTTCAATAATTGGCTAATCAAAACGTGATTGTATTCTTTTTAAAAAATCGAATGTTTAAATATTCTATAACAATCCAACGTTGCCTTGGATACGTAACAAAATTCGAAAAAAGCAGAAATGAAAAAAAAAAACGATTCAGTCGCATCGTCGCCGCCGCAAATGTCTGGCCATTGATCCGTGATATCTTCTCGATATTCGCGAGTGAAAGCATCTCCCTGTTTCCGATGCTTTCACGTCGAAATTTAACAGTACGCGTTCGCAGCG
The DNA here is from genome assembly GCA_030522545.1 of Cremastinae sp. A BG-2022a. Taxonomy (NCBI): domain Eukaryota; kingdom Metazoa; phylum Arthropoda; class Insecta; order Hymenoptera; family Ichneumonidae; species Cremastinae sp. A BG-2022a. Next base: position 32,508 of record JAPYYW010000315.1, on the reverse strand, counting down.
ATAATGAGAAATGAAAAAATAGCAAAATCTTTGTAAAAATAAAAATTAAAAAATTGTAAAAAAATATAAATCGTGAATATCTAAATCTTCTGTGCCGTTCGATCAATCTTTTTAAACATGCCTTGCGACGGAAAAAATCCCAACTGCGACAGGCGACGAGAATTATTAGCCCAGTTAAAATGTCTCGTGAGCTCGATGGACAGAAAGAAACCGTGCGAATGGGACGAGACGGATTGTCCGCCGCCGACGTGCTGTCCAGTCTGTCCTGTCGATACTCCACCCTGCTGCGTGAGTAAATTCTGTGAAAAAATAAATATATATAAATGTATATACCATTTAATATTGATAAAAAATTGTTTACAAGCGAAATAATATTGAATATTATAAAATATTTTTCTTCCAATCAGAGCCCTCTAAAGGCCTGCAAGAGTTTCGAGCTTCGGGGGAGCATAATGTGGCGTTGCGAGTGCATAAAGCGTAACGGGCTACAAGACAGATGCATGATGTACGACTGCATGGGTCGTCCGGAGTGTATGACGAAATTGTATCCGGTTTGCGGTCCAGGACGAGCGGCGCTGTTGAAGCTGACAGATCTCGGAGACGTCGAGGTCGCCCTGAGGAAGTTCTACTGCGCGGATCAGGCTCGGGAGTCTGCTCTTGCGGCGTATTGTCGACTGAAGTGCGGAGCAAACGGATGCGCCGGGCCGCCGTGCTGCCAGGACCAGCAGGAAGAGGATCCTTGCTGTCCCCGACAGCAGATGCAGCGCAGTCTTCCGCTTCCTTGCTGTCCTCCACCTCCTTGCTGTCCTCCACCCCCGAGCTTCAATTCTTCTCAGGCGTCGTCCTGCTGTTCCTCCGGAGGACAAAATCGTTCGCAACAGCAGTCTTGTTGTCCCCCCGTCTGTTGTCCGCAGCTCAGAATCGAGCCGGGCTGCTGTCCACCACCCGTCCCGAGCTGTTGCCCTCCACCCCGGATGCAATCCTGTCCGCCTCCGATGCGAACCGCCGTCTGTCCGGTTTGCTGAAATCGCTTCTCTGTAAAGTTTTCATCACAAATGCGTCAACGCGAATCAGTGTATCTCCCAAATGTACGGCTAGTTTTCTAAAATATATCTTGTGTGCAGCAAATATACCTTGTCCTTTACTTTATCGTCACCGGGTGTATAAGTCTCGTTTCCAAGGCGATCGTAAAACAAAAGCAGAAATAGTCACTCGGATAAATTCTCAGTCTCGATCTCTGGAAGAAGCATTCCGCACAAAATTAGTCGTAGGCGTGGAACAGGAAACAAATTGTCAACTACTCGATCTAATGTCAATAAAAATAACAAAACGGAGTGATAAATAGGTCGTAGATAAAAAATAAATAAATAAAAAAAGGGAAAAATGTCGTGTTGCGGCTCGAACAAGGCAACGATCGGGAGCAACGCACGCTCCGCCGCAACGCCATCCTGTTGTCCACCGCCGTGTTGTACACCGTGCGTTAATAATTCCTCTAGTTCAAAATCGTGCGATATCGAGATTTACACTCCACCCGTGCCTTGCGGACCCTGTCCTCCGAAATGCATTCCTTACGGCCCGCCGTCCGCGTGTCCTTCCGAACAGCCAAAGTGTTCCACTCGGGTCGCGACCAGGCCTGTCTGTTGGACCGTGAAAATGTGAACGTTCCTCGCCGTTTTTCTATCCGTTGAGTCAAAAGGTGTCCCGCTCGGCACAGGTGAGAGTTTTTCATCGCGAAGCTAAAAATACACGTATCAGACTCGCACATTCTTTTCCAGAGGATGTACCGTCACGATTCCACCGTTGCCGGCTCCCCAACCGAAGCGTTACGTGCCAAAGTTACCCTGCTGCAGGCCGGGTTGCTTCCACAAACCGCGACCTGTTTGTTGTCGTTATCTCTACTGGCGTTTGCCTTGCAAAGCGCACTGTTTCGAAGTTTGGTAGCGAAGACGGAATAAAAAAAATCACCTGACAAATAATTGGACTTGCGAACAAAGTTAATTGTACTGCAATGTTTTTACTGTATAAATTCTTTCCCACGATCAATCCTCGACAAACATGTACATTTGTTTTCCGCGTTTTAAAAGAATACCCTCCTCGTTGAGCTTTCTGATGAAGCGAGAAAAATCCTGCACGACTATGCCGCCTCGTTGAGCTATGTCCATCAAGGCGTTCTTCGAAAAGACTTTGCTCTCGCTCCCCTCCGTCTCGTCTCGTAAAAGAGCTATGAAGCTTCGTACCTGTCAAATTGATGATAAAAACGGTTATATAGTGAATTTAATTATCGAAGCTCGAAAAAACGTCAATTACGAACTTTATTGCTAGTCAGTTTTCCACCGTCTGCGGCTATTCGTCCGGGTCCAGCCTCTGGTGGAACATCCGCGAGGGTGAATTTTAACAATTCGACGACGTCGATCGCGTCAGCGGCTGTTGCCTCGACGCGGAGCTCGAGCTTTGCTCTCGCCTCCGTCAGTCTTATGAGAGCCTCCAATTGTCTATTATAAACCGGTATGTTGCCGAATATGTTGTTCCGTCGACGAAGTTCCAAATAAAATTCTTGGATTACCGACGCCGCGGCTTGGGACAATCTAGGTTGAACGTACTGTCGAGCGTAAGCTATGTATTTCCGGATAATCGATTGTGGGATCAAATCCTCGTTTCGAGTGTTAAACAACGAGAGCCTTTCCCTAAGATCAAAATCGTCGATATTAACTTACAAATTCGGAATTAAATGAATTTAAATTATTCACCTGAGAGTTGTCGGTTTGGTTGAATTTCTGGCAATCGAGCTCCCAGCTTGTGAACTTTCCGCGACGTACTTTTTGCCCCTCACGTGAGTGTTCATAACGTGGGCGCACATGAGACTGTCCAACATCTATTGATAGATGGAAAACAGTTGTGAGATAATTTTTAATAATAATTAGAGTCAAAATTAGATTGGAGAGCGTAAGAATGGATTTTCTGAGACCTCGTTCGGTTGATCGAGAAGCAAAAAGACCAAGTCGAAACGAGACAACAACGGTTGGCTCATGTTTAGATTTTCTATGACGGTTTTCGATCTGTCGTAACGACCGCCGATGGGGTTCGCGGCCGCGAGGATCGAAGTTCTTGCCTGAAGGGAGCACACGACGCCGGACTTTGCTACGCTCACGCTCTGTTGTTCCATAGCTTCCAACAAAGCCTGCGAATATTGAATAATGAAATTTTACAATCGACCTTAAGATTTATAGATTTCTTTACCTGGTGCTGGGTTGGCATTTTGTCGAATTCGTCGATGAGACAGCAGCCACGGTCAGCGAGCACGAGGGCGCCAGGCTCCAATGCAAAATCGCTCGTTCCTGCTTCCTTCGTTAAAGTTACGGTGAGGCCAGAGCACGTGCTTGAATTTCCGCAAATATAGACACCTTGATCAAATTGTTCGAAGAATCAATCAAATTGTTCGAATTTAATTTATTCTTTCGTTGATTCATTTCAGAGAGATAATTTATACTTCTTTAATTAAACGAGCAACAACGCGATCACTTTTTCCTTTTTGGGATAATTAAATTGACATTTTGCGATTCTTCTAGGCGGGTATTTTTCTTACAGCCTCGCACAATACGCTCTATTCCGATTAATTGATTATAAGCTTGGTGTTTTTATTTTTAAATAGAATATTGTATCGCAAAATTTATTGTAGATAACGAAAATGCTACTTATTCGGGGCGGAATCCAAGAATTCATATTGAAAAATCAAAAAAACTGATCCAAAAGTCAGTTTTTTCGCTCATTCAATACGAATCCTTGAATTTCGCCTCGAATAACTAATATAATTTTAATTTTAGTTTTAATTAGAGGCTTCATGTCTTTTTTAATATACCTTTGGCAGCTACACGTGTACAAGCTTGCAACATTTGGGACTTTCCGAGGCCAGGATCGCCGATCATGAGAACGTGAATGTCGTCTCGCAGCGAAGCGTGCTTCAAACTCCCACCAAAGAGACTGAGCAGCAATCCAGCTTTTACAATTTCATGCCCATAAATGTTAGGACACAATGAACGAACGAGAAGCGAAAATAGTTCTGGCTCGTTGTGAACTTCCTAAAAAAATTCATACATTAATAAAATATTTCTTTATTCGTCGTTTACGTTCAACAATTTACCAACCTTTATAGCAAAATAGTCTTTAACGCTCAATTCTATTCCTATATCCGTCTTGTTTTTCGATTTACTTTTATTGTTTTTTATAGAAACGGCCTCCATGTACAGTGAAAATGCACTAGCGGTATTTCCCTTTGTCATGCCTATTCCATCGTCCGTACCTCGAACCTGGGGAAAAGTCATCCTTTAGATACTCGGTGGATTAAGATTTCGTTCCTAATCTGTTACCTTGATTATTCCTACGACAGTTATATCGTCACCTGGCATGCAAGTCTCCACGAGGTCGTCTATCAGTTCTACTTCCAGAATTCTGGGCATTCTGCCTCTGTCGTCCTAAGCAAAATTTCCTTAAAATAATGTTTATTTAAAAATTCGTGTAATTGCGTCCGAATGTACCTGCTCGTCGCCAAAATGTTCTTGGAGTCTGATCGTCTGGAAAGGCGTAGTTTTTACATGCGGCGAATCTAACTTTGGCAGAAATTTGGCTGTGCCACAAATATCGCATTTTCTCGGTGACGTGAATATTCCATCTGGTTGTTTTTCCGTTTTCGGTAGATTGCACTTGGTGCATGTAAATACGAGCCATTGGGACAAGTGCCGCGGTCGGCCGACTCTTATAACACATCCGCGAGTGCAAATCAATTTTCCTGGAAGAAATTTCAAATATTTTTTTGACTGTATGTTAAAAGTATTTTTGAAATATATATTTTTTGATTATGTGCATGAAATGCTAACCATAAGAATTAACTTTGAGATCTTTCAGCGAGATGACTGGTTGATAATTGAATATTTGGACTCGTATGATTGGAAGACTGGCCAATTGGTCAATGGAACTCCTTTGATCATTGTTTGACAATGCATCGATAACAATCTAGAAAGAAATTCTCGTTTCATCTTCATATGGTTACATAAATATCATGATTTTAAACTTTCTTGCCTGGTGTACCGCTAGACCCAGACAATTCAAAGCTTCTCTGGGTTTTTCGTGCATCTCGCTCCTAAAGTCATTCCAATCGGATAAAAATTCATCATCTTTGTAGAAACTATTGATGTCTATGCCAAAAGTAGCACCAGATTTCAATGTCTCCAACGATATCAAGTCCTGATGCCTTTCCAGAAAAAGTTTGGCAGCCTCTACTCTTTTGACTAGCGGACAATCTTTTTTATACTCTGTGAATAAAATATACATTTTTATTTTTGCATTATTAGTATCATTCTTTCTGAAATGTTATTTAACTTGTGAATGATTGATCATAAATGATAGACAGATTGAAAAATAAATATTTGTCAAAAAATGACCTTTCTCACTAAAATACAATTTCCATCCGTAATACGGACAGTTGGAGGCTCTATTTATGGTGTTGACATCCAAGTCTCTGTCCACGCTTGTTGGACTTAAAGGTTCATTCGGTGAACCATCATTTTCCGGAGGTCTAACTCTTTTGTTTGTAGCTGCAAAAATGAAGTTTAATCAATTTTTCCTTCAAAATATTATCCAAATACGTAAACAAGTTGTCCAAAATGAATTTTAAAGAATTCTCCTGTCTAAAACATGAAGTTTTTTTTAAATATTTCAAGATAATTACCTGACTGCGGTTTATCAGTCAAACGTCGTTTACCTCGACGCCAATTATTGCCACGAAATCGGTTTTTTGGATTATTCATATTCTTTGGTCTTTGGAGAAAAAATAACAGGATAAGCACTTTTTTGGTTTTAAGAATTTTTTATCAATAAGATAGTTGTACAGAATGATCGTGAAGTCTCCATAAACTTTTGAAATATAAGACTCTACACGATTCGTTGAAAATACATTGCTTTTTTATTATATCAAGTTTTTTAATTATTACAATAACTGGAAAAAAAAAATTGTAAATAAAAATGTTTCGAAAAAATATACACATACTCCGGCGAGAAACGAGAACAGCGCTTCTTTCGGGGATTTGGACAACCAACGAAGTATTGTTGATGGTAAGGCGGATCGCTGTTTTTTTGTTCGCGGCGCTTCTCGCGAGTTATGCGCAAACTACGAGCCGTCCATTCAAGAAAAAGAAGAGAGGGAGGATGGAGGCGCATCGTGGGTGGCCCGGCGTCGCAAGACGCGCGTGTGGTCCCGGCAGTCCGTGAGCTGGATGCGGCAGCGACGAACCTCGGAGGATGCGTGACGCTCTTTGTCCTCGCTTAGACGCCGAGAGGACGCTTCGATGTGGCTTGTTACGGTGCTCCGCGCGATTCCGGCCTCAAATCCGTGATTTTCGCCAAAATCCCGATTCCCCAAGGTACGTACTCCACCGATTCTCTCATTATTTTCCCCCTTCGGCCGTTGCTCTTTGTTTATCGACGATATCACGTGCTCCGAGCTTCGCACGATCGAATACACCGGACATCGAAAATTCATCGTCCTCGTCATCCGATTTTTGAATTATTATTTTGAAATTTCAAATAAATACAATAAACATTTCATACTCATTTTCCATTTTATTTTAAAATAGTAAAATTAAATTTGAAAAAGTTTAATTAAAAATAGCAATAAAATGAAAAATGGTCTAATATAATATTTAAATAACGAAGATGTGCATTAAAATATAATTTAAATATTTACCTATTTACCTTGTAGAGTGAAAGTGTATATTTAAAAAAAACTCGATAACTTGTTTTAGTAAAACGTCGAATAAAATATGATTTTAGCTTTTTGTTTCATATTTAATAATTACAAATAATTGAATAATTTTTAGTATTAATTGAAATGTTGTGGCTTTATTTCTATTTGTGTAAAATATCAACAAAATTTTTAATTTAAATTATAGTTAAACTGCATATATTTTTAAAAAATCAAATTTTTATCGTACTTTTATTTTCAATATATAATTGACGATTGATCAATGTTTTCCAGATGATTATTCGCTCATTATTCTCGTTGTCGATACTTTTCGGGATCGCGAGTGCGGACTCGAGCCACAATTACGGCGGAAAGGGTGAAAACGAGACATGGAAAGATTTGGAATTGAGTCACAGGCACCGGGATCCAAAGTACCTGCTGGACAGGTATCCCGTGGGAGAATTGCCAACGGATTCGGCTGATTGCAGGCGGCCGGCAAAATGCATTGAAATGCAGCATGCTACGTGCATGGGAACGCGATTGCCATACGCGACGACGACCATGGATCTCATACCGGGTTATACGACGCAGGATATCATACAGGTTATTTACGACCGGATATTACGTACGACTTGCCAACGAAATTCGTCGTAGCTAAAAATTCGGCAACACGTTAACTGCACTCTTCGCTTCTCTACTCATGACCTTATTTTTTTCATATTTAATCTTAAATTTGGCTGCTATTAAAAAAATTGACTATTTTGGAATAAATTTGCTCAAAAAAAACTCCTCTGCAGTTTAAAAAATCCAAATTTAGCTTAAAATACAGTCTTGAGAAGAGAAGTGAAGAGTAGACTGCCAAAAATTCCGTCGCTCCTACACATGACCCCTAGATTCTCCGAAAGACGCGTTTCGAAAGTTTTATTGTTCAAAAACCAGGTATAGAGCCTTCCAGCTTCCAATTCTGGAGAAAGAAAAGTACACACATTTTTTGAGATGGGAATTTTTTATCAATAAGATAGTTGTACAGAATCGTGAAGTTTCCATAAACTTTTGAAAAATAAAACTCTACACGATTCGTTGAAAATACATTACTTTTTATATAATATCAAGTTTTTCAATTATTACACAGACTGGAAAAAAATAATTGTGAATATTATGAAATAAATAATTGTAAATTGTAAATATAATAGTTGGTTAAAAAGAATAATGTACGAATTGAATAATCGAATAATTTGTTTCGTTGCTTCAGGAAAAATTACGCTTGCTGCAGAGCGTCAGACATATCCCGAAGTGTCTGGCAGTCGTTCGGCCCTTTTTGTGCTCCGTCTTTATGCCGAAATGTACGAACGACACGGTTGACCTGCCCTCCCAGGAAATGTGCAAAATGGTTTCTGGACCCTGTCGGATTCTCTTCAACCACACGATATGGCCGAATTTTGTGAGATGCGACGACAGGAAGCTCTTTCCTCGTTTTTGCAAGAACGACATAAGGGACTTGAAATTCAATACGACGTGGCAGTGCCTGAGGCCTCTCATACCCAGTGAAAATACTCGCGCCACTCTGGATGGAATCGAAGGCTGCGGAGTCCAGTGCAGCGATCCTCTCTTGACCGAAGACGAGCAGGAACAGATACACACGATTATCGCCTGGGGTGCCGGATTGTCCGGAACTATCAATTTTTTGACAGTGGTAAAAATTTATTCATCGTCCTGTTTTCCACAATAAAACTGCATTGAGAAAGAATTTTCCTTATTGGAATGACTAATAAATATATTTGGTTTATTGTAATTTAATTATTTTGTCAGATTAAATAGTTTCGTTTAAATTGTGTTTCAAATTTTAAATTGTATTTGGTCATTCGAACAAAATGTTCTCAGTGAGCATTATTTGATTTTTAACTTTACTTCTCATGTTATTTTTTTCCCGATTTTTTTAGATGACTTTTTTCATGGACTGGCGAAGTTCCAACAAATATCCGGCCCAGGGAATTTTTTACATAAATTTTTGCTTCATGGTCTCGAGCTTCGGATGGCTCGCTCAGTTTATGGGGAACAGGGAGTTCATAGTTTGTCGAAAGGACGGGACGCCAAGGATACACGAACCGAGGTAGATTATTAGTTTAAGTTTCAATTCTTCGTTTTTTCACTTCCCTGATAAAACATGAAACTTGTCCGGTCAAAAACAAAGACTAACAAATAAGAATACATTTTTTAAATAATAATATAACACACTAAATTTAAAAATTGTATCTTGTAACGGTGTTTTTCATATTGCAGTGGCGAAACTTTGGGATGCGTAGCCGTTTTTATCACAGTCTATTATTCGCTGGTTGCGGCAATGGTCTGGTTTGTTATTTTCACCTACACTTGGCACATGAGCTTTCAAGGACTGGGCAAGATTCAGGATCGAATTGACAAGAAGAGAGCCTACTTTCATCTAATCGCTTGGTGCTTGCCGATTGTGTTGACCGTGGCTGTGATAACTCTTGGTGAAATCGATGGAAGCAGCGTGACTGGAATTTGTTTCGTCGGGTACACGAATCACTACGCGCGAGCTTGGTTCCTCCACGGACCTCTCATCGTTGCTCTGGCCTTCGGGGGATATTTCTTGGGAAGAGGCAAGTTTCTTGATCTCGCGACTGATCAATTATTTCCTGTTGTAACGTCACTTTTCAATTCTTGCTTCTCTTACGGACCGGAAGTGAGTAATGTCGCGAACAGACATCCTCTTAGACACAAATACAATTTTTTAAATGATAAATCTACTTTCAGGATTGATAACGTTAATCTATCTCAAGATAAGCAGCCAGGAAATCATTTCGAAAAGGGCGAGCAAGAAAATAGGAGACAATATCGTGAGAATGATACTCTTCTCGATATTGACGATAATCGCTGCTATCGTTACGTTCTGGTGTTACGTATACGAATTCCAAAATTCTGGGGCATGGCGACAGAGTTTCCGGAACTACATGATGTAAGGAACTTTCGAAAAGTGTTTAAAAGTATTGATACCCGTAAAAAATTTGCTAAATATATATTATTCTAGATGTTCAATCACCTCAAAGTATGCTGAGGAGTCTGAATGCAAAATGGAAACACGGCCGAGCATAGCGGTGCTGCAGATCCAGATATTGGCACCGTTTTGCACGAGTGTCCTCATGTCGTCGTGGGTCTGGAGACGATCGACGATAGAGACTTGGAAGCGAGCTATCAAGAGGTGTGACATTAATATTCGACAATGGCCAATAATAAACGAAAATCGGAATAAAATGAAACAATGAAAAAATGATGTTTGCAGGACCTTCAAGTGCGAGTACGAGGAGCCTGTGAAGTTGAAGAAGCACAAAGTGATAGCCCAGGCATTCGCGAAGAGGAAAACGTTCAACAACGCAGGACGTTTGTCGATAAGCTTTCGAAACACGCACGACGACCCGGTCGGGGTGAATTTCAATCTGGACTCGGTGGATTCGCAGGACTTCAGCTCGACGTGGGCAGCGGCGTTGCCGAAGCTCGTGGTCCGGCGAGACGCGCTGGTCGGGGGAAACACGAGCTCGGTGTCGAGTATGCGCCGGAATTCGGGCGACTCGGAGATAAGCTTCAGCATGAGAAGGGTCTCGGTCGAGTCGCGACGTAATTCGATAGACTCGCAGATCTCGGTCCAGTACGCGGAAGTCAAGGCGACGAGAAAGGTTCCGGGCTCGCGAAGCCGACGCACGAAGCGTAGACGGGACACGGCCAAGTCGAAGACCGCGAAGGTCGGACCGGTTCTCCGGCGAGGTAGCACGACGTCCCAGGAGAGTCAGCTCGGGGCGCAAATATTGTCAGCGTTGACCAGTGCCGGGGTTCCGGCGAGTATCGGCCAGGTTCCGAACATGAAGAGACGTTCCGCGATCACGGGGCTCGACGACAAGCTCCTGGCGAAGATAACCGACGAGAAGAGCGCCGGCGTCCTGCTCCCGTTTCTCTTCCGTGGGTGCAGTGCCAGCGAGGAGAATCTCAGCAGCGTCGAGAAACTGGCCGAGGATCCCTCGACGAAGAACATCGACGTCGAGGCCGCCAGAGCCAGGAAGGACGACAGCGAGAGCGAGGACAGCCAGCCTGACGAGACGACGAGAATGATGGAAGAGCCTCGCGAACGGAGCCGGAGTAAAAACAGTAACAAGAGTCACGAGAATTCCGGGAAACGAACTCGGGAGAGGCCCAAGAGCAGATATTCCGTCTCCGTTCAGGACGAGACTCCGCTCAAACATCCTCTGGACGACACGACGAACGACGCTAAGGTTGAAAACGAGAAAAGCATTCTTAAGGAAAATTACAAAAAAGCTTGCCTCGCGGATCTAGCCGCCAGTCTGACCGAGTATTGTCCGGAGCTCAGTCGAATAATGCGCACCGATTTGGAGAAGAGCGCTCGGGAGATGGCGACGCAGACTTCGTTGCCACTCGACGTCCTCGAAATGGAGGAACTCAAGCAGAGCATCGACGAGATAATAAACAGTCGGAACTGCAGTTCCAAAGGCACCCAAATATCGCCGAAACTTAACAAAGCGAACAATCGAAGATCCGACGATACGTATCGTTAGCGAATAAGGACATTTCTTCTAAGCGACATATATTCTTTTACACTCTGTTTTCTTTTTTTAATATATTTTATACAAAGTAAAAGAAGGATATTTATTTTTCGTACTTCTTAGAACCCAGATAATCGCCTTTACAGTGATCGTTGCAAAAATAAAACAATTGCTTCGCATTGTGGAAACGACGTTCGCGTTTGAAACTGCGTGATCATTGTTGTGCATGTATCAACGAGGATATTTTATATTTTTACATTCTAGAATTCTCACAATTAGCGTTTTGTTTTTTTTTTTATATTCTGAACACAATTTTCCGTTTCACTTATTTTTTTCAACAAACACTAAGGCCTCCCGCGTTCTACGAATTTCTAAAAAATGGATCAACGTGCCCGACAGCTTTCAAAGAAAAAATATTTTGAAAATGCATCCTCGGCACGTTGCTCGACCAGCTTACTTACTATTATGACGATTCTTGCATTGTCTATGAATACATTTGTTAAATTCTCACAGTAACATGTTCTTAGCTCGAGCGTTGTCACGAACAATCTCATTCTTTCTTCGCCTTTTATTTTTCAACATTGTCGCAAACGCGAGGAGTATTTATCGACGAATTTATTTTCACTTTGATTTAGTCTTCTTAGTCGTCTTACCTGAAGACCTCTTGGCGGTGCTGGTACCTGAAAACGACAACTGCACTGTATCTTTCTTATTTTAACTTGCACAACCCAATTTTTAATAAGAATATTCCACTGAACAGTAAGGCGAAGAGAAAAGTTCACACTTCATGCTTAGAAAAGAAAAATTCTCTTCCTACGAGAAGAAGAAACCAAAAACTTTGAAACAATAAAGAAAAGTGTGCAAGAACGTTACAGATGTCAGGTAGGATATAAAACAAGTGGGCCAATTATTTATTTCGTTCATTTTGCAGGCTGGAGAGGAGGGAAAAGAGGAAATGTACATTCTGAAGAAACTCAGTTCACAATAATAATCACCTTATAACAAATTATGGACGAATTAAAAGCAGCACGAATTGCAACACTTAGAGGCGAAAAAGATAAAGAAAGTAATTAGTGATCGTCGTTGAACATGAAAACATTTTTACGCAACGTTTTGAACGCGAGTGCGAATAAAAGAACAAAAAAATCGTTCAATATTTTTTTTCTCGTGGTTCTTAAAAAATAAAAATATATTGGCAGCAACGAAAAAATTATTCTTAAAGTAAAAACAGTTCATAAAAATAAGAAAATATATTTACACTCGAAATTTAAATGATGAACACTTGGTACGCATTCTTATACGTACTTGACAAGCTGTTGTAAAAATGTTCTGATTCGACTTGTGCTAACAACGGATAGAAATGGTGAACTGAAAATGAGCAGTTAATCGGTCAATCGAGAAGTTAAAATGGCATACGCGTTGGAGTGAACTCTCGATTGAAAATAACACTCGTAGGGGACATTTCAACGAAGTCGATCAACCAAAATTAAATGTGAATTTTAAGACCAGCAGAATGAAATGAACTTCATAATAATATCACTTTGATAAAAAAATAAATTTTTATAAATTTTTCAAAAGATTATTCATTACAGATTCATCAATAGATTTTTATTCTTACTCTAATAAAAAGGATATATGGCAGTAGATTTTTTGTACAGAGTTTTAAAGACAGTAGCAGTTTTATGAGCGATAAAATAGTACTCAAAGTTTTTTGCAAACAGTAAAAATCTACTAATCGTGAAAGTAAGAAATTTCAGTTTCTCAGTCTTGAATGTTGTTTTGGTAAAAACAATTAAAAAGTCTTGAGCATGGAAACATATCGGTTTTTTTGAACACAACGATATCTGCCATAAATTCTTTTCGGTCAAGTAACATTTTTTGTTGTAATCTCAGATCGCTGCTGTATGTACAGAAAAAAATCTACAGTATTTACATTTGTTCATAGCGAGTAATTAAACAATACGAGCGATGGGAATAAAAAAAGAATAAATTAATCGATAAGTCGATTAGATAAGGATCGATCGAAGATAAGATCGCACTCTCGTATAGGAAAGAGTCGACGACGGGTGGGAGTATCCTTTTCCCATTTCATTCCTATTCACACTAAATCCACGCGGAAGAGTAACGAGCCTCGTTTTATCGGTCAGCGTTACTTCCGAGTCGTCCGATCGCCTCTCTGTATCTCTTTCTTTATTTCTCTCGAATTATCTCGACGTCTACGCTTTCAAACCGTGGTCGATACTCTCGGCTACGTATCTCTTCCCTACATCCCGTTCAAATACACACAATTTATAAATCACAAACTCGACAAGCAAATAATACGAATTACATAAAAATAATACGAATCTTTTTTACGATCTGTTCACGAGTTACAGAAATTTTACATTTTTTTTCTCCACTTTTATTTTTTAAAAGAATATTTGTTTGAAATTACGTTTCAATCGTTGTTCATCCATTTTTGTGAAAATCAGTATCTTTGAAATGGTGATACAAAAATGTCGAAACTTTCGGTAACTCGTGAGTGGACCAACTCGTGGTGAAGAGACAAAAGTGACAAAATTCTGCGAGCTTTGCGAGACAAAACGAATGAAAAGGAAACCGGAGTCATGCATGTTGCGACGTGAGGAACCCATCGATGAATACTATATGAAAGGGTGAAGAGAGACGAGAGCGAAAAAAAAGGAAAAAAAAGAGACACACACAAAGGACAAACAAATAATGTATTCACCACCACCGATGAGAGCAGAGCTTATTTTCGAGTCACCGGCCGGTGACGACTGGCGAGGCTACTTGGCTTTGGAATGTTTTTGTTTTTGTTGCTTATATTGTTGTTCGTTACCCCAGATGAGATGGTCGAGAGCTTCTCCCGCGAAATAGAGCATACTGCTGAATCCGAGGAGAACCAGGAAGAATAATATCCTCATTGGCAACGGAAGAACTTCCATCACGGGATAGACCCAGATTCCACTCTTGGCGTAGATCACGTGGATCCTGAAAAAAAAAATACATTGTACGTCGTCCATTTTTTGTCAATGCGTATCAAATTATGGAAATTTTTTTTTTATCAAATATCTTTTAATGACACTTTTTCTCACCAGACTAGATAAACGAGCATCAACAAGGTGAGACCTGTAAAACCGTGGGATCTTTTGGGATATTTACGAGGTGCGACGATCATTTCCAATACCGTCGATACCATTATCAACGTGTGCATTAAATGGTTCAACCACCATGGGAAATATGGGTCGAGGGCTTTCGGCAAAACGAGCTCGCGGTCCACGAACATGAGAGCCCAAAATGTTACACCTACAAACTAAAAATATTTATCGGTTATTATAATCAAGTAATATTTAACATATTTCAAGTATTAATAGAAATAAATAAAAATACATCGATTATATTTAAACCAATTTACGAAAAGACAATTTCGATATATTTTTCATTAAAACAGTAATTTTTTATCAAATGAAAAAAGCTGTACTCACCATGGCAAGGGGAAAACCAAAAGTGGCGTGAAAATAGTCTTTTATCTTTCGAATGAGAGGTGGATTTTTCGGAACAGTCTCATTGGTGCCGTACAAATCGTTAACAGTGCACAGGAAGAAAAATATTGCTTGAATTATCTGAAAAAAAAGTAGAAAGATCGTGCGATATTAATTAAACGATTTATTTGAGGGAATAAAAAATTTTTGCGAAATTCTTAAAATTGCAAAATGTGAAAGAAAAGAAAAATGACAAAAAGACTTTTCGTATTGGCCATTTATTCGATCGATTCGAGTGGCAGGATTGCACACTCGGTTCAACGGGCCATTTCGTCGCCTCGCTCGGGCAACTCGAATTAGACGGGAATGCTGACAAGACGCAGAGACAAATTGAAAGCTCCTCGTCGGAAGGCTGCGTCGCGAGCGAGAGCGCGTCGAGTGATCATTGACGAGATTTATGAAGCTAAAGAGAACCTTATGAAATTCATAATTAAACGCGACAACGATTTAGACCGAAAGGGGAAGAAAAAAAAAGAGATTTTCGATCGAGTTCTTGAAATTACTTATTTTTTACCGATATTTTTATGACTTTCGTAATTGAATTTGCAATATTTGTACACCGCGGGAAATGTCGAAAATTTATGATCGATTGAAAAATTGTACCATAAAAAAATGAATGGACGAATTTGACAATAAAAAATGACAGTGGAAATGACGGTCGGTTATTACGGTATGAAAATAATTTATGTGCCTTTTTCGACAAAATTGAGAGGTGATATTACGTCGTAAATGGAAATTCGTTTCGCCGGGAATCGTCAACCACAACGGGCGATAATTTCGAAGGATCGCGTCGCGGCTTCGTGTTCTCTCTCTTTCCCTCTCTTTCCAGTGTGTGGTACATCGTGTACACGAAAGCGATGTGTACAAGATGTGGTGTGTATGAAATAGTGCCTGCTTTTCACTGTTACGTAAAAAACAAGGACGGAACGCGATTATGCGAGTTACACGATAGATACCTGCAGCGAGTGTTTCTTTGATAACCAGGAAGCTCTGATCCATTAAATGATCCCGTGAAAAAGGGAACGCGACTCGGGTCAGACTCTCCTTCGTCATTTTTCATCTTTACACGTTTTATTTTTTCACATACCCAGTATTTATTTGAATTATATTTTTTATGTCATAGATATATGCATTTTTAAACTCCCGACTGGTACATTTCCTGTATAATATCTGAGACGTTGCCTCAGTTCGAGCACGTGCCTGTACAATATTTTTATATCAAGTGGAACATTACGAAAAATTTCATTGTAAGCTACAAATAGCAATATTTATTATTTATATAAAGAATTTAATTTGTTTGAATTAAATACGAAAATAAACCTGAAATATTTTTAAATTGCATGTTATTAGTGAAAAAAAATTGACTGTTTTTGAAATTTTGTTACTCTCGTACGTATATATTTGATATATTAAAAAAAAATTATACATTTAAATGAATGTTAATATTTATATTCTTCATTGACAGCTGATTATTTTTTTACTCTTTAAATGTATAAAATAAGTAAAGCGATAAAAAGTGAATTTTTAAATGCAAATGTTCATAAGAATTGCAGATTTCGTTCCTAATCTAGGCGCATAATTATAGCGATTATCGTGTTGAAATTGTGGCTAAATGTACATAGTTGCATTGTAAGACAATAATACGAACCGCATCCCAGAAAGTGAGAAACTTGAATTTTCCTCCGTAAGCCCTGTGCATTTTAGTAACATTCTCCGGTACATTCGTGTAATAAAAATCGTAATATACGGCAAAGGCGAAGGCGACGAAAGTCACCGCGTGAAAAACGAGAAGCAGGCTCTCCCGCATTTTTTTTCTCTCTTCGGATTATTCTACAATAAAATATGGAGAGCTTCCGTTGACCCGGTGTGATTCTTTTTATATCTTGATCAGGAGACGCTTCTGTCCAAATTTTACAACCCGTGAGAAACAACAATGAATATAGAGTAGATAAAAAAATAATCGAAATAAAATCACGGACCAGTGAATGATCTTACAAAGTCTTGTTTCAAGACTTTCTCCGCGTAATTCACGTGTATGTTACGCACGTCGGCCAGTAACTTCCGAGTGACTCGACGACGTTCGTTTTTCACAAAAGGAGCGACCGGTGTAAAAACTTGTCACAAACCGACTTGGAAAAAAATTAACAATAAAATTGAAGCAACGATTCCGAAAAAAAGTACGAATAATTTTTGTATTTTTTTTTACAATTATTATACAGAAGTAAAAATTGTACTTTGAAATTAATTTGACGAAAAAAAGCAAAAGTACATAATTTTTGGAACTATCTAAAATTACTTTTCGTCATAAATAAAAATTGAGCTTCGATATTGATTTCAAGATTTAAAAAATGGGTAATTTTTGTATTTTTTTTTTATGAAATTGATTTTTAAAACAAATAAAAATTACACTTTAAAGTGAATTTCAAGGAAAAAAACTAAGGTGGGTAATTTCTAAAATTGATTAAATTATTTTGATTATTGAAGAAAATTTTTTTTTCGGAAAAGCGAGTTAGTTTTTTTTCGACGAAAATACATATTTATGCGTTCGTCAATACGCTGGAGAGTTTCCGCGAGGAAATACCGTGCGCGACATCAGCTGAGAAACACTGCAGTTTTAAATCAGATCGATGCCCGAGAAGCCAAATTCATTTTTTTACAGCTCGAGTCACGAAAAGAAATTGCATTTCAAAAGAAAAAGGACTCCTTTATCCTCGAATAATATTTAAAATCCGTTTTTTCTATTCCTACACTTTTTAATAATAAATAAATAAGATATGATAAGAAAGTTTCGCATTATTTTCACGATTTTTAACGATTCGTAACCTTATCACTGTCCGAAAAATAAATTCGTAATTTCATGCACCCGAAGAAATTCGACAGTTTCGTATCTCGCGCGACTTCGTCGTTGACGGTGCGCGTTGCCCGGCGTTTCTTTTTTATTTATATCTCTTTTTCCACGAGACGCGCTAGATAACCTAATCTCGTTTTAATGAATTCGCGAGCGTGCGAAATCGACGGGAGTCTCGGCGGTGCACAAAAGAGGCAAAAAAGTCGATGATTCGTTACTCTCGGATTGCGCGTCGAAGGGGAGAAAAAAAGTCCGAACGTTATTTATAACCTTGGAAAACGGAAGAATAGTGGACGCGAAGCCGCGTGTGTACTGTTTTGTCCAAACAATTTTGATACTTTTCTGGCCCGTTTTATTTGTTTTTTTTTGTTCTTCTTTTTTTAATCTCCCGACCCGAAGCGTCTCCCTGCTCGTTTTTCCAGCACACTTTTTTACGGACAATCGTCAGAGATCGCCTCGGCTATCTTAGCGCACTAGGGAAAGAAAAAAAAAAGTGATTCGGCAAAACGGTCGCATCGAAACGCCAATGGAGCTCCGCGACGTTTTTCCGTACCACGACTGTCTCTAGAGCCTGTGACTTAACTACTACTGCCACACACGCGATGAGAGCCCCGCGCTGTTTCGCGCATACGTAGAACGAATAGATCGCGAACGAGAGAGAGACGAAAAGCGGGAGAGCCCCAGAGTGGGAGGATCATCGTAGAAACGATGTTGTCTCTTGTATAAGAGAGTACATACAGGAACGTTCAGAAACAAAAAAATCAATCTTTGGGCATATAAGAAAATCAAATCTCAAAAGCAAAAACATAAAATTTTGAAATATTCTCGCTGTTTCCCGATTATTAGGTCGATTTATTTACATCGCAAAGCCTTTAGACTCTTCAGTCAATGTTTTGGTTTCTTTGTTTTGCTCGCAGTAAATTTGTATTCTCGACCACATTATGTCTCACTATGAAAAATTTTGTGTTAAAATGGAGTTAATTTAATATTATTCTTGCTTTATATAGTTCTCACCGTTTGGTGTAGAATGGCATGGTGTTGATAAATATGTGGTTTGATATGCTGTGTTTGATCAGTGTAAATAATTACATAATACCATTTCGTACGTAAAATTAATGAAGTAACAATATTCTTGCTGACGAAATTCGGTGCGAATAAAAAAGAGGTATAGATTAAGCAATGACTCAATAATATAAAGAATATTTTGGAATAATTTAAGTTTCGATTTGTTTGCAAGGTTTATGCAAATTATATGCAACTGAGTTCGTAAAAAATTGCATGGTATCAAGTTCGTAAATTATTTTTTATTTTCCTCTCTCTGATTGCTGCGATTTACCCTGATGTAGGGTAATTTATTATTCAGACTTGTTCTTTTTAAAAAAAATTTTGTATACTCATTTTTTTCATAATAAATGTAACGTTGATGTTGAGTAGCAAGTGTTCTGGAAATGTTTCATAAATTTTTATATTCAAGTATCAGTTCCTTGAAATAATTACCCTTCCATCATCCATTGAAAAATTTTCATTTTTCACGAAAGTATCGAGCTCTGCCCATCCTTGTTGCTAAAAACATCGATTTTTAACCCCGTGAAATCGATTTTTAAACACCGCTCGACATCTTTTACCAAACACATCGGTATTATTTTACACTATTTCCTTTTACACTCTCACAATTTGCAAAATTTTTTACAGTTATATATTATTCGAAATATCAGAATAATTTTATCGAAGTGGGGCTCCGGAGCAAAAATAATTAAAAAATTTTTTTTAAACATATTATTGTGAAATAAATTATTGCATTGTACACTCTTGAATCCATTTATTGACGTTCAAACATCAATAGATAAAAAATTTTTTATATAGAAATTTGGTTGCGAAAAAAAATTGGAACGTTGATCGGTATCTTTTGAATGGCACTGTACACAAATCAAGAGTGTTATGCAGACACTATCGACGGAACGAGTCACCAGAACGCCCGAGAGTCGAATATAATTATGTTAAGGCCACTGCCCCGATCAGCTGGCGAATTTCGTCACTTTTTTTTTCGCTTCCGAAAATCCAGCTTGGAGAAAAGTAACGAAAGGACGCGAAACGCAACGCTCCAAAGTTTCGAGGATTGCGCAATTCTGGCCTATCCAGGAATCCTCGATCGTTTCGCAATGCAGAAATTTGCCAATCGTGGACTAAAAATTGAGCAATTTCGAAAATAAAATGAAAATAAAGGAATAAAAATGACTCGAGGTTCGACTGATGGATAAAGGTGAATATTTCGAAAGATTTCGCGCTCTCTTTGTCGCTATCGCGCTCGAGAAACTTGCCGAGTTCGAAGTTTCGGCGTTCGATGACCTTGTATACGAAAATTATTTACTACTATTATTTTCGTCATTACATCACAAAGCTCACTTGACGCGCTGTACAAAAGAACAAGTCATACAACGAAACTCCTTGAATCTTTGACTTCCTCGTCATTTTTTTTTCTCCTCTCATTTCTCATTTTTTTCCCTTTCATTTTTTCCCATAGAAAATTTACCTTCGAAAAAAAAACATGGCGATGGTCGAGTACATTTTTTTCCCGCACTTTTTTTTCACGTACGAAGCGCTCTCGCTAAGTTCGTTCCTCAATGGCGACTCGTTTCAATGGACATCGTAATATTTAGAAAGTCTTTCTCGTTATGCAAAAGATCGCGAGTCTCACGCTCTTTTTCACATCTCCTTACACCACTGTTATTATTATTTTAAAAATTTCAATCTCGATCTATTTATGTACTTTGAACATTACTATGATTATTATTATAAGGATTCTCATTGTTCAATTTTATTTTAATATGATGGAAATATACTGATTAAAATTGCAATGATTTTTTTCAGTATATATAATTGTTACCACATACTTGACAATTTTATAAATTATGACAATGTTGACAATTATACGTTTTGGAAATATTATAAGCAATAATGCAGGTTGAAAAAATATTTCAATTTATCAACTTTCCACGCATTTTCTTTAATTAACGAAAATATTTAAGAATCGATGACTATTATATGTTAACTGAACAATAATCAGAAAATTTTTCTTATAACGATAGTCAGTTGACTCAGCACGTCTCGCTTAATAGTTTTTATACTCAAGAAAAATATAAAAATTTTCCAAAGAAAACCATTTCAAAACTCTATATAAGAATTTAAAGTCTGATAAGTCTGAATCAATCAGTGAATGACTTTCAAATTTGATACAGAAATTTTTCTTATCGAATTTTTATCACAATTCTAAGAATTTAAAGTCTGATACATTAAAAACCGTTTAAAATTCGACACAAAAAATTTAATAAAAAAAAACAAAAGCAATATAAAAAAGACAAAACAATACATACTAAAACATGATATAAAAAAAATGTAATCCCTTTTTACAGTTTTCCAAATTAATTCGATTCACTTTTAATCAAAATTCAATCATTCCAGTTTCAAAAGTTCGATTAATTAATTTTATGCTTTATCCAACCTTAATAGCGTTGTGAGATCAAAAAAAAAAATACGAAGATACTCGATACGTGAAAAATAATTGAAACGTCGAATAAAAAATAGTGTGAAAAAGTAAAATAATTCATCGGGCGAAGTTTCTGATATGAAATCCGCGGTTGAACGTTCATTAACGATCTTACGTAATTACGTTCTCCCGATCGCTCGCCCCTTGTCGGTTTAAAGGCTGCTCCGAGCGAGTTCGGGTATGTTGTGTCTGTGGCATTGCGCAACGAGCCGCTTCAAAATAGGAATCATCGAAGATAAAAAATCGCCGGCGTTTGCATTTTTATATTTATTTTGCAACGTGCGTCGATTTGCGTAGAACTTTGTTTCTTTTTGCTCATTAGCCGACTCGTACTTTGATATGTGCGAAACCGAGATAACAATTTTATATCGATTTCACGCTAATTCCGATAGAGCTTTAATTTTGCACGACTGTTAGTCTATACCGCCCATTTACGATGAATAAATAAATAAATAAAAGTAATTAAAATTAATATTATACTATTAATTATTTTTTGAAATAATGATCATTATTAAAGGATTACAAAATAATATTAATTTCAATGAAAATAATTGAAACGTAATGAAAAAAAGAATTTTTCCTCACCACGTCCCAGATGGTCAAATATTTGATCTGGCCAGGATCGAAGTTGTCCTTAACTTCGACTTTTCGAAAATTCGGTAACACCAGGATGAAAAAAGCGTAGTAGAGGGTGAAAAGATAGGCGGCGAGTTGTGGCACGTGAAGAGCCAGCAAAAATTTAGAAGCCATATTTGTTCTGAAAAAAAAAAAATAAATTAAATAAAAAATTGGCACCGAAAAATTTCCAATACGCAAATTTTGCATTGCATGTCCATTGTTCTCTGAAATAATTTTTTTCTTTCCAGTCTTATTTTCATTGGAGAAAAAAAAGGATGATCCAACGCTGGTGAAATTCGTAGCAAAGTCATGTTACGCAATAAACTTTATTGACTTTCAACTTGAAGCGAATCGGGAAACGTAAATCACAGGCGTACACGTGGCTCGAATTTCCACGCGATTATTCATGAGTTAAAACCAATCAGAAAGTATGAATTTTATTATTTGAATTCCTATTGTTTTTTTTTCTTTATTATTTCTTAACGCAGTTTTTATTATTAATTTTATGCATTCGACGCGGTATATTTTGAGGTATAAATTTGTAATTTACTGGAATTCAGGGAATAAAGACACATAATACAACCTCGTCCGCGCGAGACGCATCAGAAATCCTGTGACGATGGCCCTGAGTTAAAAACCGGTTCCACCATCCTTCCAAGCAAATACTATAGTAATCCGTAGTTCCTTCATTTTTTTTCCGAAGACAGAATTTCTCGTAAAATTGTAACAAGTCGAAATATCAGAGCGTACTTAACAATAATGACAACGAACTTTAAATTTCTAAACTAGAATAATTTTCTAAACTCGAACACAATAATTTTTATCTTAATTTTTCGAAAATATAATTTTTTGGCTCTTTGTAAAATTGTAACAATCAAAATTTCAGAGTTTTATTTAAAAAATTATACTATAACTACTTTATTTATTTATTCAATCTTAGAACTTATTTTCAAAAATTGAATTTTTCGATTTTTTGTAAAACTGTAACAGGTCGAAATTCCAGAGTCGAAATTCCAACTAAAAAATAGCGTAAAATAAGTGTAAAATTTTACTGAATTGAGAAACGAACTCGATACACTTCGTGAAAAAAGAATGAAGAATATTTGCAAGGTAGGTCTCGTTTGTATTCAAGTTCATTCGTCGTAACGAAAAATCCGGCAAGATCCGAGATGCGAATAATGGTGAGCAAGGTACAACGCGCGTCGCGCGTCAAACGACAATAGAAGACTAAAAAAAAATCTCATTTCCCCTCGTCCATATTAACAACTTCATATTCTCCTGCTAATTACAGTTTCAAGATTTTTCACGCCACAGCATTTGCAAATTTCAGAGTATATTCACTGACGGATCCTTAACGATTTTTTTTATCGAACGCCGAAGAATTTTTTTTTTCATTTTCGTCACACTTTTTTCGTCTATTCATTCTTTATGGGGGGAAACAATTTGAGGACTATTGTGAATGAATTGACCCCCGACGTAACCTTGGCCCCGTATCGACGTTCGTAAAATCGAGAAAAAAATCGGCAAAATTCGATTCAAAGATATCTAGACACGTGTGCGAGTAAAAAGTCCGGATCAGCTGTCTACATTTTCAAGGTCTGCTCGATAAGACCCGAAACAATAAAAGATTCGTGAGTCCCGATTGGAGAAGTACAAATAAAGATAATAAAATAATTGAAAAAAATCCGACGATGATTTTCAACCGCCGTTAAATGAAAATGAACAGCTACGGATTCGACGTACGTTTTATTCGGTTAACTACTTTTTTTTTTGAGAGTAAATTGGATGACCATTTTTCATGATTACAAAGGTCCTAATCGAGAAAAACGTCAAATGTGATTGTCTCGGCAAGAGTACGCGTTCAAAGTCGAATAATATTGCCGTCTTGAGCAAGAGAACATTTCTGTCTCGTCATCGCGATTTGTGCGGATTCTTTAGCACCCTGCGTGAAACGAATATGCGATGGATAAACGCGATACGTCTCGGTTAATGATGAAGTGTCAATTGGAAGATATCAATGGTCAAGGGTATCCAATTTTTTCTACATAATTCAAAAACTTTGTAAATTTTGTAAAAAATATTACGATAAATATACTCGTTGCTCTCGCAATTCTTGTATACTAATAATTAGTGGACATTCCATAAAAATAAATCTCAATTTATTTTGGATATTGACTGGTCATCACGAAATCAACGTGTAAAAACTTCGAATTTCTCGTTTATGTTTGTTTATATCTAACAATAATCTTGAAACTTTAATTTCCAATGACAATAAACTGATGAAAAAAAAAACAGAAAATTCTGACGTCGTTGATACAAATTTTATCAACACGACTCTTCCTGAAAGTCTGTAATATATTTTTTTAATACTGCCCACGTTTTCCAGGAGTTATTCATAAAACTTTATATTTCATTTAATCACGAATCACAAAATCACGATTACTTTCGATAAATATAACAGAAAAAAATTGTTACGGTCAAAATGAAAGTATTTTTTGTATTTTATTCTATATTTGCGAGTTAAAAAAAATACGTACCTTTTTGAATGTTTCCTTTTGAGATGGAGAAAAATACTCTGAAGTTTTCTGGACGAGTTTAATTAATCAGAATCAAATGAGAAAGGTTGAACGGAGAGAAAATGAGAATATTTTCGAGGGAAGAAGCGCGACGAGCTTCCGTCGTGGCGAGCTCGCGGCACAATAACTCGATGAATTCAATACGATGCCGGAGGGAGGACTGACTGTGAACTACGGCAAAGAGTCATCTAGGCCGTCAAGGATGGCATGCCGGATTTTATCGGAGTTGTTTGCAGCGCCTCCGCGTGAAACCGGCGCTTAAATTGCACGCGTTATCTCTCCCCTTTGTCTGTATACGCTCTAACGAAAACATGACTCACTTCACGTCGAATCGACGATCCGATTAATCGGCCAACTTTTTTTTTCCCCCGAGTTATCATTCGATATCTACGTAACATTCAATTTTTCTACTCGTCGACGATTATTGTAGAAACGTGCTTTTAATTTTCGTTCTACATCCCGTTAATCGATTTTTATACTTTTTTGGTGTATACATTTCCTTCGAGTACGATCGCGAAATTTTTGAAATTTTGTCAAATTTTTGTGACTCGATGATTTTATTAATCTTCAAATGCCCCATGGTTGAGCGCGAATGCTTTGCAACGTGCGCAACGAGAGCGGATCAAACATTCGAAAACGTGGGTTTTGTTCGCGTTGCTCTTTCTACCGGCACGAGAGACAATGAAAACTCGACTGACGCGATTTTGTTTTGTTTCGCACCTCCCTCGCACGCTGCGGAACGCGTTTGTCAGGTGGCGGAGATCGGAGTGAAGGGAAGCTCCCTAGAGGGCGACAGAATCAACAGAAAAAAAGTCATGCGCAACCTTGAAACAAAAGGCGCGAAAATTCGATGCATCAGTGTCTCAATGAAATAAATAGTTTTTACATTATAAAACTTTTATTCTTACTACTTTTATTACGTTTTTTTTTCTCTAAATTTATCATTATCGAAGGTGGACAAGAATTTAAATGAATAACAAAAGTTGCCGAAATAAATTCAGACGCGAAACACTTCATTGCGATTTCCCGAATATCAAGGGTTATCGTTGCTCCATCCCGGATGCAGATATAGAAATAATCGGGAAAGGTCTCGAGACCTCGTGCATTTTTTTTTATTTAACAAAGTAAAGATAGTATGTTTATATGTATTTCTCAGATTTTAGTATTTTTTTATCGTTAAAATTATTCTAGAAAACGCGAGGTTTCGTCTAATTGATTTTGAGGAAGTACAAAATTCGTTGGAAGGAAAAATTATTATCAATAATTTTATGAAGATCTTCCTATCATTCCAATGTATGTTTTAATGTTATCGTTCGGATAATCATTTTTAGTCAAGAGATCACATCGAGATATATTATTTTTAGAGATCGTTATCTGTACAGGTTGCAAATTGATATCTCGCTCGTATTTATTCGTTTTGTTTGCGGAAAAGGTAACAGGATGCTATCGGCAATGACGCTATTTGTGAACGAAGAGGACATTTTTTTGAAACAATATACCTTCGGCAAAAACTCTCAAGTTGCACGGTCAAATTCGAAAAAAAGAAAAACAAGATTTATCGACAATCGAGCGCTAAAAGCGCGGGAGTATTTCAGTGCCACGCTCGGCTTGGTGTCGATTCAGAGAACTGCGAGTTAAAAATGAACAAAGTTACCTGCAGCCGCGAAAACATCGACGCTCACGCGGTAAATTATAAATAAAAATTGTTAGAACACTATTCGCGATTCAAACGGAAACATTAAAAATAAATTTCTATTAATCTATTTTCCGATGTTTTCGTCACAACATCGTAGATAAAATTCCCACAGAATTCACCAAATTCCAACAATAGAATCGTATAATAATAATTTTTTGCATTGTTACATAATATTTCAATTTTTATAATAAAATTATTGTTTTACATTCAAATCTATGCAGAAAAAAAGTAGCCATGTAATTAAATGCAATAACTTCCGTCAATAAAATCCAGAGGCCAACTTCCCGTCGAAGTGGATCAGGCTAATCGTCGAGCGACCGTCGCGAGCACGGTACATCGTTAGAGCGCGCACGGAGGCTCTATCGTTGTTATCCCCATTCGTTATTTAGAATAATTGCAACAACGAGCATTGTTTCGCAAGTTGCTCTTCCGCGACGCGTTTATTTTTCTTTTTGCCCGTTTTCTTTTTTATTTTTCTCATCAAGCCCGGCCCTCGGCGAGCGTTCGCATTTATTTACGGAAGGAGCGTGGATCGTCCGGTTGCTATGTGTACGCGATCGGCAGGCGCGTAGAGCGAGCGTGCGCGCGCACCGCGTTCTCCTCCGGCCGCCGAGAGGGTCAGCACGGACCGTGCACAATTCCACCTCGGCGTAGCGTTTTTTTTTTATTATTTCCTTTGTCACCGTCCAAGTTTTACAATGCCCTGAGCTTCGCGACAGTTCGAAAATGTCGTTCCTCGCGGTTCCCGTCATTTGAAAGTTCTCGCGTGTCCCAAAAGTTTCTCGCTCGTTCCATTTCGCTATTTATTCGTATACTTTTTTCGTCACTGCTGACCAGGATTACGCATCACGAGTGGCGGATTGTTTATTCGCGGATTACGTGCTGGGCCGCGTAATTCACGCACGGGTATGTAATTTTACGACACGTGACAAAATTAACGTGCGTTAAATATCCCGTAGTGTTGGATATCAAGCGAAATAACCGTTGCTCTCGTTGTCCGGCGTGTCGTTTTCAATTGGGCCACACAGGGGATTGAAGTATATTAACGTGCAAAGTGACATTCACGAAGAGCGTCAAATCGCGTTACACGCGTGCTTAACCCGTTTTATATTTGTGTATTCGACGCTTTTGCGTTCGATAACCGATGTTTCCGCTCGAATAACGATCAAACTTCGAAATAATAAGTGACGGGCGGGCGGAACGAGGAAGAGAAAGGGGAGAAAAAACAGATAGAGAAAAAAGACGATCGGATGATTAAATATTCATAACAAAGAAATAAAAGGCATAACTGTTCGAAAAACGAGGGCGAAACGTTGAAAAATGGAACGATAAGGAATTGTAGATTACGAAAAAGTAAAAAAAATACGGGCATCCTTTTTTTCTCGTCGACGGTAAACAAATTTTATTTTTTCTCGCGTCTGGCATTATTTCGTTCGTCGCTCTTGTTTGCGCTTTGCAAAAGCCTGCGTGCATTTCGAATCGTGAATTTTAATCTCGAAATAAATAAATAAAACACTTCCGACGGTCGAGAATTCCGACTTTTTCATTCGACGCGTTCGTTTATTCGAGCGCGCTGCCAGCGAGGAAAAATATATGCGTGTCGAACGACGAGCGCGGGGCAAACATGCAAATTTTTTTCTTTTGTTTTTCTTCGATAGCCAAGGCTTTCCGTCGCTGGCGAACTACAAGGTCGAAATTGATAACACGCGCTTGTTCCCTTTCCTAAAATCGTACACTATCGCGGAACCGATCTGCAGATACGCAAAAGTGAAAAATAAAAAACTCGGACAGCCCTTATCTCGCGAGTTATCGACTCGCAGCACACGCTGGGAAGCAACTTTTTTTTACTAATCCCTTTTTTTTTACTAAGCCTGTCAATTCGCTACAAATTCCCATATGATGCTCGACCAAAACATTTTTTACAATTCTTCATATCAGCTCTTTGTGCATATTTTCCCAAATTTAACGTTTTTTCGACAAGTTTATTCTGTATCTTGTTCACAAATAATTGTTTTCGTCGTATTTTTTAGAGTATCGGATAATTGATTATCTTGAAAATTCGTCGTGGAAATGGAACGAGAAGCACAATATGACGTAAGAGTGAAAAAAAATGAAATATGTCGTGAAAAAATCACGATCGATGATAAGCCACGTGCTCTCTCGCGTCAACCGTGTCCAGAGCATCATCCTGCGAAAATTCTCGGACTCATTGTCGAGCGCGCGTGGGTGTGTGCAGTTACGGGAGTTGTGCAACTTCCTCGTTTCTTTATATAAAAACTCAAACGCTCTCATTCTTTCGACTGGCCGGAGTAACGAAATCGGCACGATTTTTTTTCACGAAATCAGTTTTTTTTTCTCGCTTATGTACAATTAGCTCTTATTCATTTCGCAACATTTTTCAATAAAAATCAAGTGACGGTGTATAAGAAGGATGGAATAACGACAAAGAAGTGTCGCGTTACGAAATTTTTTTTTTTTTTTCGCTCCTTCGTGACTCGGAGCCTGCATCGGCTTTCGCGAAACCGAGCGAGATTACATAAAGTGACTTCCTTATCGAGTTTCCGAGGCGATCGTTGCAAAACGCGCGAGCGAAAAAGTCGGAGAAAACGGAGAAAAGCATTTCGAAAGTTTTTCACGTTCGTTTTAAGGGTGTATTAATAATATTTTTAATATTTGATTAATTTGAGAATTCGATAAATTTTTGGTTGTATTTTTATTCTTGAGGATATGAGAAAATTGTGTGCAGAATTTGAAATCGTTTTACTGAATGGTTTAAGACTTATGATATTCCAAATTTATTGAAATTTAACATTGCTTTTTATGGAGAATTCGTAAATTTGCACTGAATACAAATTTTAAAATATGAGATTCTTATGAATTTTTTAAATATATTTTTTATAGCAGTGTTTATGTTGTATGGACAGTAATTTTAAAACATTTTGCTAAAATTTTGTTTATTTTTTTATTAAATTGTTTAAGTAATAAAAAAAAGTTTAAACTATCGTTAAAATATGCTCAGGTTGATAATTTATAGTCAAACTAAGACTCAAAAAATTGGCAACTTTTTAGCAAAAGCCGGAGTCTGGGTTTTACGAAATTCAAGAAATTACTTTCTGCTGAGATTGTCCCATACACCCTTAAAATCTTGCGGTGTACGTATGAAAGAATATCGCTCGAAATTATGAAAATTGAGAAAAATGAAAAATGTTGCGCGTTCGAATCGAAGTGTGTCGAGTCCCTGCGGCCAGTAAGCGTGTAAACTTTGCTCGGGCCCGTCTGGATACCACTTCCGGTCTGCCCATAACGGAACTGACGGTAGAGAGCGTGTTCTGCATACAACGGACACCTCAATCCACACGAATTTATACTTTATCGTACAGTCGACACCAAAAATACCAAAGATACCATTTTCCTGAATATTCTTCATTTTTCAATCGTGTACTTAAAATACAATTATTTAAGTATTTTTTATTTGACAGTATAAATAGCAAATTAGTCGATTTTTTTTTATTGAGTACACTATATAAGAAATGAAAAAAACGCAGGTGTGTCTTCTTCATGGTATGGAATATCCAGTACAATATTTTCTCAGCATACAGATAACATGGGAAGGACTGACTCATTCGTAAACAGTCTCGTACCAATTTCCGTTTAATTCTTTATGCATGTACGAGGATCGTCCAGCGAACCTTTCTTATTGTTATAGTCATTTCTGTCATAGATTTCTGTCATAGACTTTTTCGATACATATTTCGTAGATTTATTTTTTTCTTGTTAATTTTATATTAATTTTTCGGGCTTAAATTTATTCTGTGCAATCCATTTAAAAAAATGACAATTAAAAATAAGCGGAATGAAAAATGACGAATTTAAGTATTCAGTGAATTTACACTCTGGAAAAGAAATTGAAAGTTACGATGTTCGGACGGCGTTGAAATCTCCGCGTATTTTCAGTTCTTACGAAACTAGCTCTCCTCTCAGCCTGAACGTAATTATTCATATAACGGATTTTCTTCGAGTCTTTAGCTACGAATTTTTCTCTTCAACTACGCCGCAATGATTTTTATTTCAATTTCACATTTAATGAGAAATAGGGTCATTTGAAAAATAAAATATGATCATATAGTCGATCGAAATGAATAAAAGAATAATTGTAAACTGATGAACGTTTGAAAAATGATAAATAATTGTTGCTATTGAAAAAAAAAAATTTCGCCGTCGATTAAAAATAATTGTAACGGGAGAGCTCGTTCTCCTTTTCCCTGGATGATTTTTTCGTGGAATTCTTGATCGGAGCCTTTTCTCCGTTGAGCAGGATAAAATAATAATCCGGAGATTCGTGACGCTCTCTTTCTCTCGGATCTCGTGAGTCATGCTCCCTCCTCCGTTCGCCTCTCACCTCTCGTTTTACCTCGCGGTTTCGTGTTTTGTCTCGTAATACACGCAGTCGCGAAGGTTGTCTCGAAAAACGAAGGCTCCGCGTCAGGGAACTCTCGATCTTGCTCTTCTCAGTGAAAATATTTTATTCTTCGTCGTTTGCAACGTGAAAAATGGCTTGAACGAGTCCCATCGGAAGTACGCCATTTTTCGTTTTTCTTTATAGCTTTCGATATTTTTCGTAGTGAAAAATATTATTGATATTTTATTTTTTTTGCACAGAAATATAAACAAGTGATAATATTAATTTGGTGATACAAAATAATCTGGAATACAAACTTTGCGTCGTCTTGTGAAAATTGACTTTTAAAAATATATATTTCGATTCCTGAACTGTCAGAAAAGTGCCGGGTTTGTGCTAGTGATCGAAAAAGGATCGACGAAAATGTCCGAATATTGCGAGTACATGTGGGACCCCACCAGGGGACGATTAATGAGTTCCGCGCTCGCGCGAAGTATTTACGATGACGATGCGAAGTTGGACGTTAAAGACAGAAAATTGGCGATCAAGACCGTCAGGGCGATACTTCGTGGGATTCCGGATGTTGGTAAGTTTTTTATTTTTCAATCTTTTTCGTTAAAAATTTATAAACGATATTTTTAAAAATATACGAGAATCAAATACATGTTTGCATGTTGTTTCTATGAGCACATGAAAAATTTTCAGCTAAATGAACAATCGCTTTGTCGAATGGATTCACGAATTGTTAACACAGCTGTTGAAATATGACTTATTATACTTATGGAAAATTAGTACATATTTGAAAATATGAGATTTTTCAGAATTTTCTTTCATAAATTATTTTCAGTAGAGTACATTTTTTATAAAACGAACAACAACGCGGCTGCTTTTTTCTTTTTGGCAGGTTTGAAATGATATTTCGCGATTCTTCTAGGCGCATATTTCATATATAACCTCGCATAATACGATGTATTCCGATTAATTGATTATGAACTTCGTATTTTTTTCAATAGAATATTGTATTGCAAAATTTCGTGTAGATAGTAAAAATGTTACACGGGGTGCAATCCAAGAATTCATATTGAAAAATTTAAAAAAACTGATCCAAAAGTCAGTTTTTTGGCTTATTCAATACAAATCCTTGGATTACGCCCTGAATAATTATCATTTTCGTTATCTGCGGGAAATTTCCGATCGAACAGTCTCTTAAAATAGATAAAAAAAATTTCAAGAAATTTGGTGAGTGACAACTGGATCTCGTGGACCCATGAAAATTTCAATTTACAATATCTTTTCTTTTTCTTGACCAAATCCACTTTATTAAGGGTGAATCTTGAAGATTTTTGCAAAACGAAGCGAATGGCGTTGGAATTACGTAAATTCATCAATTTTTTAAAAAGTTATCACCCCTTGAAGATTTTTGAAAAAATGTATACCTTAAAAAATTAGCAAAAATTTTTGATTTTTTTTCTCGATTTTAAGAGCCTATTCGATCGGAAATTTTCTGTAGATAACGAAAATGCTACTTATTCGGGGCGCAATCGAAGAATTCGTATTGAAAAATTGAAAAAACTGATCCAAATGTCAGTTTTTTTGCTTATTCAATATGAATTCTTGAATTTCATCCAGAATAAATAGCATTTTCGTTATCTACCGGAAATTTTCGATCGAATAGGCTCTTAAAATCAATAAAAAAAAATTTCAAGAAATTTGGTGAGTGACAACTGGATCTCGTGGACCCATGAAAATTTCAATTTACAATATCTTTTCTTTTTCTTGACCAAATCTACTTTATTAAGGGGGATTTTTAAAGATTTTTGCAAAACGAAGCGAATGGCGTTGGAATTACGTAAATTCATCAATTTTTTAAAAAGTTATCACCCCTTGAAGATTTTTGAAAAAATGGAAAGGGGTATACCTTAAAAAATTCGCAAAAATTTTTGAATTTTTTTTTCTCGTTTTTAAGAGCCTATTCGATCGG
>JAPYYW010000314.1:0-114335 GCA_030522545.1 Cremastinae sp. A BG-2022a | reverse complement strand
GAAAAACCGATTAAGGTTTTAATTGTTAGGTTTTATGACGAAATTTGGAATCAGTAGGCCGGTGTCAAGTGTCGGAGTAAGACATGTCGAGTCTCGCCATGTAGTTGGCTACCGAAAAACAATTGCTAGCAATTCAACAAGTTCAATTTAGTGTCAGTTCTAGTTATTTTTAATCATACGAAAAGTGAATAGTGTTGAGTGTGTTTAATTTATATTATCGTTTCAAGATATTTTTTTAAAAAATTCGGTGCGCATGTATCCCTATATATTTAAAAAAAAGAGATAAAACCTCTAATCAATTAATCGGAATAGAGTGCATTGCAAAGGTGTATGAATTGTCCGCCTAAAAGAACAGCAAAATATCAACTCAAAAATGAGTTGATATTTTGTCGCTCGTATGTTTAAATTTTAAATATGTCTGAAAACATTGATTTTCGTACAGAATATTTTCTTTCAAGTCTGAAGTGCCATCGACGTGACACTCGATAATTATTTTCGGAAAAAGTCAATCTCCTCTTACATTGTTTTTCGTATATATTTTCTACACACAAAAAGTTTAAACTTCGAATATTGTCGACCGTATACAAATTTTCCAACCGTATATCGCGAGAAATTCGTAACATCCGAACTTTCGGCACGTGACACTAAACAAAAAAAGCTAAAAAATTTTTCTCACGTTACACACAAAATATATAGTTAACCGGACAGAATTGGAGACTCCGAAAGATGATTCACTTCCGCAGGACTTTGTCAATGAGCGAAAAACGGCGTCGGTGCGTGCGAAAGACGAATTCATGAACGAGAAAGAATTTCCCAAGGATTTCAGGAAGAAGGTAAAAGTTTAACGAGAAAATTCGTAGGATCGCGCCAGGGTTTTTGCTCCGGTAGGGGTTGAAGAGAGGTAAACGTCGGGGCTTGAAAAGATTTACAACGCCGAAGGGCCGAGGACTGAACGCGAGCCAATGAATAATCTCATGGCTTATTCCCTGTACTGTGTCACTTCGGAGCGTGTACACGACACGAGCTCGACTGTGAGAGAGTCCGTTAAGTGGCTCTCTCATTACTTACAGCGTTATGCAACGATAAGTTTTCCTTCTCCCCAACGAAAAATAAAATCTCGAGGGAAAACAAACGAAACCCAAAAATTCCTGAAGGTTTTAAAAACGAGCAAGACCGACATTCGCTTTCGGTGTACCTTGGCAAAAACAATACGAAGCAGAGATCTAATCTCTGGAAAATTTCCGAATTTCCAGTCGAGGGATCTTCAATCTCCCTCGCAAAGTCGACTCCTCGTAACGAAAAATTTGGACGGTAAACGTTGGAGAAATCTGAGAGAAAATGAGCGGTGAGTGCCGAAAATAAATTGAGGAAAAAATGTGTAGATAAAAAAAATTTGGGATACTTTATTTGAGGACTTTATTCGTGCTCTTTAACGAGACACATTTTTTGTTGTCGCGTCGCCGATAATGGGAACTGGTGAACATCGCTGGTTCGATTCGGAATAATAATTAAAAGCGTTCTTTGCTTTCGTATCTGTCGAAAATGCCCATCGAGAATTCAGTTATAATTTATAAGTGGGAGAGCCGAACGCGAGCTCAGCACGTTCGTTGGGCATCTGGTTTACGTTTACGGGGCGTCGACCATTCTATGGGAAATCTACGTATTGTGTATAATGAAAATAATTAAAAGCCGCGCGGACTCGCGTCGCGAGAACTCGACTGCTGGCCGGCCAGTCTCTCAAAACGCGTCCTTTTGTTCAAGCAGCTATAAAAACTCCATATCGTTCATTTCGTGGAACGCTCCCCCCTGGGAGTTTAACGATTTTTATTTTTGATTTTTCGAGTGGTACGCCACTTGGCATTCCAACGACGAAATACCGAGAATTGTTTCGACAACAGTTTTATTGACGAATTTAAAAATTATCGATCCCTCGGATCATTATTTAATTTACAAGAAGGCACGACCGAAACTCCAAACGTATTAATATGTGATAAATACAAACTCTGATAAGTTAAACATTTTAAGTAGCGATTGAAATAATCATTTCGATTATTTTCATTACTGCCTCGTATCTCTGCTCTAGGTATTTTATAATTACAACATTTTTTTCAAGTCTTGATCTACTTTAGTAGTTTATTTGCGAAAAAGAGGGTTAAGTAGCTTTGTGTGGTTTATCACGTTCACAAATCGACGAGATAAAAGTAATACCATTGGGACAGTCAAATCCAAAAATTGAGTTCGTATGTAAAAAGTCTCAAAAGCATTACGTGTGTAAAATTCAAAATTAATGAAAAATTAAAAATTAAAATTACTTCTAATAAATACCATTTTAAATAAAATTTCAACATCTATATCTTCAAAACTAAAAGTTACATATTACATTACATTTTTTTGTAATTCTGATGTTATTTGACAAAATCCTCTTTATAAAGTAAGTATGTCACGCTTAGAGTGTGATCGAGCTTCTGTAGTTCTTACGAAGACTTACGAATACTTTTGTTTTATTTTAATCGTGACTAAATTCACTTATCTAAAGTGTCAGTTTATTGAATATGTCAACTTAGCAGACTTACTTTGAAAGAGTTCTGTGTCACTTCTGTACAGTTTTATTGTTAAAGAAAACTGATTCAGAAGTACATTTATGATATCATATATATAATAAACAGTACAAAGAAAATAATTTTAGCTACATGTGGTATGACACGTTCAAGAACATTTTTCCACTTCTGTTTTTATCGAAGATGCTTGGAGAAGCATATCTGATGAGAGACACGTTTTTTTTTCTATTTATAATTATGCAAGTATTTTCACCATCGGAGTTGCATTATTCAGTTTATCTCTAGTACAATTTTATCAGCGCTATTTATCAATGCTTTTTTTCGAGTTATCATATCCCAAGTGTTCATTAAAAAATGATAGAAATTTTGGTAAATTTATCGATAAAATCAATTAAAATTAATTTACACAAATATAGAAAATGGAGTACGATATGCCTGGCCTTAAGATATATAAAAATTGAGAAAATAAAAGATATAAGTGAGAGCAGACTACGTGGAAATAAGATAAAACGAATAAAACACGATAAAAGGATATAAAGTAGAAAAAAATATAAAGAATTCGTATTCCACCAATAAGATATGCGCTGCATAAAATTGCACATTTGAATAAGACGATGCAGGCAATTCTGTATACATTTGTGTCTGTAAGTGTCCTGCATTAATATTCCATTGATTTTATGGCGATGTCCGCGTATACCTGAGCTACCTGAAATGTTCTCTCGGGCTTGCGCGAGTCACAGGTGTTGCACGTCTCTCCCATCAGTCAGGTGTCGTCGACACAGGTCCCAAATTTATGATTCGTTAGTCGTAAAAATCATATGTTCACAATATCTCATATTTCATTTTTCTTCTATCTCATTGAGACAAGAAAACATTTCAATTTATAACCGTAGGAAAAGATTAATAAATTTTGAATCTAAATCTTAACAATATATTTTTAAATGAGATTAATCATTACATATTATATTTATTAAATTACTCTATTTTGTTTTAATATTTTCAATTAAAAAAAATATACTTGTTTAAAAATTGAAAGTCGAAAAGTATTTGGATATTTTTCGATCAGAGCTAGCTCTGAAAAGGTATCAAGAATTGAATTTCTGCCAATCAAAGGGCGCCACATGGCTGTCAGTCCCATAACTCCTTTTGAAGCGAGCTGGCGCCTGACGTTGGATAACTCGTCAACCGTAGGTCAGATCAAGAAGTGCCTTGGGACCTTTCTACTCGAAATTCCACGACGAATCATCTTCCAATTCTCAAATCAAGTTGTGGAACACCCTATATGCATTCGTATAATTTAAATATATAAAAATGTAAGAAGGGATGATTGCTTAAAATTCTCGATTCTTTTCGATCGGTCTCGAACCACTGCGACAGGTAATAGCTTCACTTATGTACTTCGTATTATGTATTACGTACATAAATATACGTAATGGTAGAAGTAGTGTAAGAGGGAAGAACAGGTGCAACGCAGCGAGCCTCCTTCCGTCCGTAACGGTGTTTCCCCTTCCCCTCAATCTTTCTCGCTCCTCTCTTCTCCTCATTATTATTATTATTATTATTACCATCATTACCATTATTATTATTATTTCTCATTCCTCTTCAAATTTCCGGAGTAGCCCTCTCGAATTTTTTTTTCCGGGCTTTGTCTCGCCAGAATTTTATTTACTTTTATTTCGAACTCGTTAACATTCGCCACACCGAATGTTCTTCTTTCGTCGATGAAAATCATTAGTCGCAAAACTATTTAATTATAAAAAACAACAATTTATTTAAACTTTTCGCTCACGTTCAGTTTTTGGATCTGTTTTTCCTTATTATAACTATATACTTTGAATATCGATCTGATATGTGAAAATTTCCCAGGCAGAAAAGATTATTCTTTTGGACAAACGCTTTGGAAAAGCTGAGTATTTTCGTATAATACTGAAGGAGATACTATACATATGAAGATTTTGAAATCGACACTAGTTTTATTCAAGTAAAAAAAGCGAGATTATTGGCAATTTTCGAAAGTCGATATTTTAATAATTTCATAATTTTTGACACATCAGAGAGATGGAGATAAAAACGTATAACACATGGAAAGTGGTATAAATTTTTAATGTTGGATTTTATTGATCGAGTTATTTCTTGACTCCGATCAATTTAGATTATTTTTAATTAATATCATTTATCAAATCGTTCATTTCATTTTTTTTTCTTTTTTACATTTTCAAGAATATTTCTTTCCAGGGTATTATTTTCTTAGGTATTTTTTTTCTGGAGCGAGCGTGACTCCTCTGATTACCCATGCACACACGAGTCTCGTAGACTATTTAAACACCGAGTGTTTACAGAAAAGATCTGGGTTATGTGGTTTCACCCTGGATCCATTTCATAAAAGCTTTCAAACAGTATTTCGTAACGATAAGTCGGAAAAAAGCGAAATTGATCGCTCAATTTTTACAGGACAGGAAGCCGAGGATTTATTTAGGTTTCCATTAATTTCCAGGAGCACGGGGACCGGAAATTCACTCGATCGATCGGTCAATACACGCGCAGGCTTCTGTTAGTAAATTCTCTCGTGCACCGTTCATTTCTTTCTGACATTTTTTTCTAGCTCACTCGCGACAGCCTGTTGTTGCAGCCCGTGCACATTAATTTCTCCCGGGGCATTACATTCTTAATGCCATTCGTGTCCCCCTCATGTTTAACAAAACTTGCGGCTTTCCAATGGGAAAATAGTCTATTTTAACCTGTGACCTGAAAACCAAGAATATCACGATAAAAAAATTGTCAGGCTTTTAAGTTCATAAACATATTTTACGGGTGCATTAGATAGAAAGTTTCTCGGGACTGAAACATTTTTAGAATTAAACTCGATCATAAAATTTGCGTCGAAATGATTTTTCCAGTGTGCTCGAATTTAGAATTAGAAAAATAATTTGGAATATCATAAAAATTAAATAATAAACCTTTCGAAAATAATAAGACTGCATCTATAAATTTTACTGATCAAAAATTATTAATGAAAGTATTTGAGAAAATGCACAAGAAGATAAAGAATTTTTTAATTAAATATCGACCATTTTATACGATAAATTAAATTAAAAAATACACATGTAGTACTTTTATTTTTATCAAAATATGCTCGATATATTTTATCAGGCAGCTAAAGGATTTTTAGTTAACTATTCATCCATATTTGATTCACTAACATTTTTTAAAACTATAGACAGTATAAGAAAATCGACGATTTAAAATGTCACAAGGGCAATGAGATAATCTTTCTAAATTGTCTTCTATATTTAAATTCTACATAATACGACCGTCTTAAACTTGAAAATGAATATCTACAATGTGTCAGCGATAAAATTAATCACGGTTGGAGCGATTTATATAGGAACAAAGTCCATTGTTTGATGAATTTCGGAGTGGTCGGTCAGGGAGTCTGTCGTCGAACAATGCTGTCGTTAAAAAAAAACCACGAATGGGAGGGAGACAATCGTGATTAGCCAGGATCTAGCATGTCAGGCATGTAGAGCCGGAAACGAGAGGAAGACGTTTTTAGGTGACGCACGAACGATCGCGAGGGCAGCACGATCGATCGAGCGTGAGACTCGCTGGCTCCGAGCTCGTCTTCGATTTGCCATGCGAAATGCATCAACGTTCGAGTGCACGTGCTACATCAGACAAAGATTATTTTAATAAAAGAGAAACAGTAAGCAAAATCTGATGGTAAAGAAAATAAACGTTTTAAAAATATATAAAAATCGATGATCATCGAGATCTTTGGATAAATCTACAAACCGTTGAGTTTCTGCCAATTATTGTGGACGTTTGTGTATATCGAGTCTGCCACCGATATTGGCCGGCTTAACGGCGCAATCCTTGCGGTTCACCGCGAAGGCTCGCACGGACGGAAACGCTTTGAGACTGGACGTGCGCGTTTCTCGCGCGTGGGTTAAACTCCCCAAGAGTTTATCGAGAAAACGAGTAGGAAGCTCGATCGACATTGATTATTACCTTTCCACAAACTTGATAAATGGTTATCTGTCCTATAACGCGAACCAACGGGCACGTATAACTTTGCGGACGCATGTATACGTTTTACACGCGAATTTCCTTTTTTTTAACGTGATTGCATAGTTTTCTTGCCTCGAAAATGAAGATTGGCGGGTCAAGCATATTTTTACATTCTTCATTTGAATTTTAGCACTCGATACATTCTTTCTAAGCTCATAAAGCGCGTGAAAAAAATATACGGGGAAAAAGAAATAGTGATTTTTACCGTTGAATCACGGTAAAAAGGTGACAAACTGTGAAATATGGAAATTTTAATTAAAATTTTAAAGAAATTTTTATGGTAATAAAGATTTCCTGTTTTCTCTGTATAAATTTATAAAAATCGAAATTATTCTTAGCGGATTTCATTATGAATTTTTACATATTATAAAAATATATGCAGCAGAGTTTTATTACTGATAATAAGGCGGAAAATTATATTGTACCTGATTATTTTTCCATTATTGTCAACGTAGTATAGGGAAATGAGAAGTATAGATATCTTACGTTCAGTTTGTATTTGTGTACATTCATCAATTTGTTTTTATGATTCCGTGCGAACTTGTCGTATACAAAGAATCGAGGAAACAGTGAAGTTGGCATTTCCTGAACGTACGAATAATATACAAAGTTATAGCGTATAAGCCTACTGGGGTGTTTCGGAGCTCGAGTCTTGATGGCGTTCGTTTTCTGAGCTCTTTCACGAAAGAACGAGATCGTTCAGTAAAAAAAGTGAAAAATTCCCAAACTGAATTTTTTATGGATTTTTCTGTCCAAGTGCACATAGCTTTCTGTTATAAAAATCACTTCCTTTCTGTATTTGTATTATAATTATTATTTTAAATGCAAAAACTATTTAGCTCAAAGCTGATAAATTTTTTGGTGTATTTTTATTAAATAAAAATTTCAAAATATTTTCTCATAAAGCCATTTTAATGTTATATTGATAAAATGAACTTTCAAGATATTCGAATCTGCTCCCAAACATTTTTTTATACACATGAAAAAATCGTTTTTATTCAATATCGAGCTAAGAATTATTTATTTGTATTGTCTGTACAATTTTTTTGCATATCAATTATTTATTTATAAAATCTATGAAAATTTAACACTGATAAAATATGTATTCACTTTGATGTATTTACAAAAATAGTTTTTCATTCAATATTGAATAAAAAATGATTTATTTTTGTTGGCTGTAAAAATTATTTGCTCAAAGAATTTCTTTGGAGTCGTTTTTTTGAGGGAGAGACACGCGTGTCGTGCATTTTTACGCAATCTCGTACAAACATAGGGTTCGCTCCGAAGTGCGTTGTATCTCAAAGGGTCTTGATTTACGATTCACGATTTGACGCTTCTCACATGCGTGTACGTAAATGAATGCACGTTTACGAGCGAGCGCGTGGCGAAGAGGCAAAAGGGCCGGCTCGGGGCAGTCTCCGAGCCGAGATTCTCCGCTCGCGTGCCCTTTTGTCTTTCATCATCTCACGCGCATATCCGTAAGCGAGAACGCGTGTTGCGTCTCCCTCGAGTTTGCCTCGACAGAATCTGGGTCAAATGTATGCGTTTCCTCTTTTTTCTCGTCTCTTTATTCTTCTTCGAGATATACAAACGTTGTTTTCCACGAGTTATCCAGTCCAAATCCATTTCACACTCTCAATCAGTACACACTAGACATTTATTTCTTTTTGTCGCATCACTTCTTTATCTCTTTCATAATTATTTTCATTCCCTCGGCTCAATTTTATTTCCTTATAATTTTATACCAGTTAAAAGTGACGTAAGAATCTTTCGAACGACTTCCGGTTTTTTCAGTGATGGAGTTTTTTTTTTATTTTGTTTTGATGAATGAAATATTCGTTCTAAATTGAATAAATGTTGCCCTTTGTATTTTGGTGGATGAGAGATGAAGGATCAATCAGAGAGATAAATGTTGAATGGAGGCACGCGTAGGAGGACGCGTCATCTCGAGCTTTCACG
The DNA here is from genome assembly GCA_030522545.1 of Cremastinae sp. A BG-2022a. Taxonomy (NCBI): domain Eukaryota; kingdom Metazoa; phylum Arthropoda; class Insecta; order Hymenoptera; family Ichneumonidae; species Cremastinae sp. A BG-2022a. The sequence goes on along the minus strand of JAPYYW010000314.1, from coordinate 105,750 downwards.
TCGGATATATCGTTGAACCAGGGACAATAAAGAGGAGGAAGAAACTATCGCTGCTTCCTAGGGCACAAGGATGATATGACTCAGCTTTTATTTCCAAGTGAGATACTCACCGTGTTTACGTACGCGAGAGTCCGGTTGAGAATCCACCACGAAAAATAAACGCGTGGTACAAAACATATTTCTCTCCCCGTTGCCGCTTATTTTTTTTCCTCTCACTCTCTTCCTCCCTCTCTCGTTCATACTTCCTCACTTGGAAAAAATTCCTCCTTTCAAGCATCACTCAACGTGTACTTGTCACTAATTACAAAACAGTGATTTGCAGAATATTTTTATTGTTTTTAATTTTATCTCGATAATTTATTTATATATTTTTTTATGATTTATTTTTTCTCGTATTTTAACTCACAAATATTTGCAATAATTTTCCATTATTTTTTTTTTCGTAACTCGAAGAACATTTATTTTATTTTAATTACATCTTAATGTTTATTTACGAATTGATAATTCGTGAAAATTATTAATAATTTTTTTTTTCATTTCAGGACTAACAAGTATTTGCAGAAATCGTCCATCAGTCGGGTCTGCGCGGTCGGAGGTTTCTTCGTCAGCATTCCAGTCTTTTTGACAGGTAAACAAAATTCATTTGCAACACAATTGAACAAATAAATACAAAAAGACTACTGTTATTCGAATTTACTCGAAAAACCGTACATTTATTTTTTCAAAATACAATAAATAAATAATTCAAGTTCAGGAATTGAAAGAGGAATAAATAAATGTAAAGAAATTTTTATTCGAATTAACACGAGAAATCGCATAGTTGTAGTTTTTATATGTAAATGAGTAGATCGTAATGAATAATTAAAAAATGGGAAGATAAAACACGCTTCATTCTCTCTTTTACTTTTGACGATAGTCCGAGTTCCATTGATTCCCGAACGGCCGGTTGAGTAACCTCGTGATCGTTAAACCGCGGCTCGCATCCGAAATGCAGTAATGGTGGAAACAGAAAATATGTAATATCGTGGTGTACGTGGGCACATATACACCGGTGTTGTATACAGGAAGATGCGAGAATGCCATCGAAGCATAAGTGGTTTGGCCACTTTTCAGGATTCCAAGATGTCGTCAAGAAAAAGAGAAAGAGAACTCGAGTATTTCGTATTCGTTGTAATCCCTGATCGCGCTATCCGTTCTCATTGATCAATCAATTATCATCGACAGTTAATTATCATCGATCGTCCGCTCGACCGGTCGAGCTATATATACGCCCTTTTTCCGAATAGACTTCACTTTCACGAAATACAATTTTTGCAAAAATTAACTATTTTTCTCAAGCTTAAATTTCACTCCTGAAAAAGCCAAAATTAGTATAACTTTAATTCAAGTGTTTAAAAATAAAATATCACTTTTACTCTCACGATGACCAATACTTTTTCTTACGAATAAATTAGAGGTAATTTAATATTTATAAGTGACCACATTTTTTCTTTTTTTCTGTGTGTATTAAGAACTTTATGATTGAATTAAAAAAGAATTGACTTAGCGGTTAGAGATTTTTTTATTTAATTTTTTTTATATTCAATATTGTTTCTTATGTAATATTTTTATATTAATCCTGATTCTAAATACCACAAGCCAGGATCGTTATTGAATTTTTGTTACAATGATTTTCTTCACATAGTAATTTTATATTCAAGTGAGATCGTAATACATAAATTTGCACTATAGAAAAAAAATGATATAAGACACATGAAAATTCGTCTGAACGTTGTCTTAGAATTTTTTATTTAAAAAATACGAAAAACAAAAGTTTAACCGTTATATTAATCTTTAAAAGTGTACGTTTTTATTAAACAACTTTCATGAGAAATTTTGAATACGCAGTCGCTTTAAAATATTCCCCCGAGACACGAGGCAGTTTGAATCAAAATTTTAAGCCACGACGTTTTATTGTACTTTCTTTTCATGCAGATTTTTCCGCAGTACTTTCATGTTTCATTCCACTCGGAGCGAGCTCAGTTTTTTCTGCTTTTTCACAGGTATGATACTTTACACGTTCATCCAGTTTCATTCAACGCCTGCTATCGTCATGTCCGTATTCATCGGTCTCGGTATCGTGTTCTGTGGCTGCGCAATGGTTCACAATGTCTTCGTATGGCAAAGAGTAAGTTCGCACTTTTTTTTCTGTAATCTTTCCATTTCCTACGAGGATTTTTTCCCGGATCAGACATGCAATTTCTGTCCCATAGAAAATATTTCATGCGCGTTAAACACGGATTTTACTTGAACATATCACGCACATTAAATTTACAAAAAAGGGATTATATTATTTTAAAAGAACAAGAATATTTAAAATCATAAAAAATAATAAAATTTTTAGAAAAATTATACATACTAAGGAGCAGTAGAAATTAAAAACTATCAAGTTTTTTGGAAATTTCAACGTCAATTATATTCAGTAGTTCTTACGTGATCCAGGAAAATACAGACAGAAAAAATGTTCAAAAATTGCTTTTTTGCACTCAGTTTCGTTCCTAACGATTCCTACAATACATTCATATATGATCTTATTATATGCATAGATATAAACGTGTGTGAAAAGAGTATAGAATTTTCAATTTTCCAGCTGAACAGTAATTGAAAAATTGTAGCAACGTTGTAATAAACAGTATATGCTTCGCGTTATTACGTTTACGAGTTTGATCGCGATGAAAGAACAGTTTTCCATTTCCGTTTCGCATTATCCGTTCCCATTGAAAGGGCTTTTTACGATGTTTTGCCACATTTTTTTTATTTCTCGGTGTAATATCCTCGTAACGACGGTATGAAATAATAGGCGGGGTAATGAATTCAACGTTGCGTTTTTTGCCTCTCCCGATGCGTTCTCTCGGCTCCCCTGCGCCGCAAAACGCGGAAGAAACGCAGCGGCGTGGTCTAGAATTAGCATTTGTAGCGCTGCGAGCTTCCCTTCCTCGGGTTTCCTCTCGCTCCGAGCGCAACCTTAGCTCGTCCGCCCTCCTCGCGTATACCTGCAAAATATACGTGTTTCTCCGGCCCGGAGTATCTCGTACGCGCCTCCGATGTGGTTGGTAACAAAATGAGAGGAAAAAAATCGTGGGGAGGCACAGGGGACAACACTCGAGCAACCTGCGATTCTAGTGTTACAAAAACCCGCTGACTCTCCCGCGTCAACGCGGCTAAATCCATCAAAGTGCTGCGGTGGATGAGAAACGCCGACGATTGTTTAGAAATATTTTTCTCAGCGGAGAATATCTTATTTTACTCTAATAAGAGTTCTTAACTTTTGCTGCAGTTTTTTTTTATTGCATTTTTTCATCCACGCATTTTTTTTCGTAATTTATTATAATTTTCAGTTTCTTAATGTGCAACATTTTCTTAGGTATTTATATCGTATTCGATTAAATTTTACACTTCAATTAAATAATATTTCCATTTGGCCTTTTATGTTTTTTGCATATAGAATTTAATCAGCTTTCAAACGATATATTCAGTACTCCATTATCGATCATGTTTCACCCTTTGAAATTTGATTCCTCTGGTGTGAGGAACTATTTGATTAACTTTTAAAACTTATTTTGAAATGAGATATTGTTGTAAGCTAATTTTTTAATTATTTTTCTGTATTGTATTGAAAATTTTGATTGAATATGCAGACTCTCAATATAACGGAGGTTGTACTTCTTTGGAGTACAACAAAGAGCTATGCAAAATTTCAACAAGTTCCACTACCCAGAAGTCAAGATATAGAATTTAAAATCGCAATATTTGACACGTGCTCTTATGGGAGACTGCGGAAAATAGTGATTTTTGATAATTTATATTTCGAATTCTACGTAGTGAAACCTCTTCAAATTTAATATCCAATTGCACATTGTATAAAATAAAGTTTATACAAATTTTGAACAAAATCCTAAGAAAATGATTTTATGATAAAACAACCTTAAGAACAAAATATACCACAAAATACCAAAAGTTTATCAAATTCTCATATTAAAAAAAATATATCGCTCGTTAATCCTTAGTATTCCAGTAAGGAGTTGAAAATTTGAACTGTGGCGTGTTTTCGCAGGAGAAGACGAACGCGGTGAAGGCACTGGCACGAGCGCAGTGCGAGGCGGCGGCGCAGCTGCAGCGGCAGCAACAGTTGCAACAGCAGCAACAGCAGCAGACGGGCAGAGGAACGGTCGGGACGTTGCACCGGGGTGGTTTCAACGGTGGCCCGAAAATCGGCAATTTGACGTCGGCGCACTCGACGACGACGTTGCAGCAACAGAGCCGTGGCTCGGCGGGCGCGTACGCCCAGCAGCCGCAGCACCATCACCACAATCATCACCGGCACGTTCAAATGTCGCCACCGTTGCTGCTGTCATCCCCCGGCGGCCTCGCCGGGACTCACACTCACGGGATTTCCGGGCAGACCGGAAGCGCCCACGGGAATCATCGAATCCTCGCGACCCCGCCGACCACCCCCGGCGATCGGTCGCCCCCGAGCCCGAGCACGAACAAACACAGCAGATCTCAGTCCCATCTTCAGAGGGACGCCAGCGGCTCCGTCAGCCCGGGCTTGCCGCCCGCGACGCTCGATCTCTCCAGCGCCGCGACCACCAACAGTCCTCACGAGCTCTCCACTCTCGTTTAAAACTCCTTCCAACGCTTGACGAATGAAACGACACCGAGAGAAAATATCATTGATTTTTCTGTTAAATTACGACACTGCTGATTTTGGAACTAAATCTATTTTTGCAGGGAATTATAAATATACCTTAGACCTGGATTAATATTACATCAAAATCTGATACTTTTTCTGGGAACGAATCATAATGGACACGTTCTAAAAATATATTTAGTTCCATGAGCGTAGTTGGCACTTTATACAGTAAAATCTGACATATTTTTATCTCAGAACCACTATCATACGCACGTCGAACGAATTTGAAACAATGGGAATTTGATCTAATTCTTATACAAAGTCCTTTTTTGTTGCTAAACAGTCGATAACGTTTTTTTTTACTTTTGTCTGAGCAGTATTTGAGTAAGAATTTCAAATTCGGTACAGCTTTTACACGCTGACATGATGAAATTATTCGATTACTGATCAGGAGGAAAGTTTAAAATATTGTTTTTATCGTTCGCTCAAATTTTTGTTCGGGTTGTTACTGGATCGTTTCATTCATTCTCGTCTGGAAGCAAGTTGATCAGAGTTTATGTTAAGAGTTTCGGATGCGATAGAAAGGCGACTGCCAGGGCCTGAGAATACTCAACATTCGGTTTCAGAATGTCGACGAATTCTCGAGAACGAGAAAGAATGCGATCTCGTGTCAAGACGTAGTCACGATCGTTACGGATAGAACGGTTTTATTTTCAAAACCATTGCAGTTTTCTACTTTTTCAGCGATCTGCCTTACTAGCGGTAGGAGATTGGGAGCTGCATTGTCAGCGGTCGATAGACGTCCCATTGAAATTTGCAAAGTCAAAATCCAACGTGGACAAAAAAATTCCTACTTTTGAATGAAAATAAACTCAACGAAATAATTCTTTTTTAGTCTGAGAATGCATAAAAAGCGAACCACAATTAATTTCTGTTAAAAAAGTAGGTATATATGAAGAAAAAGAAATTTTAGTTGCATAGAAACGATGCAAATTTCATATCGACGTAAAAAAATTCACGAACGTTCTCGTTTATTTCTCAAGTAGATCCATCTAGTCCTAAATTCTTCCTCGATCGAAAAAAATATATATGTACATTTCTTTTTGCTTTGACCCAATCTCCGATTCACTAAGAAATTTATATGAAATAATTCAGCCAGAGCATTAATTTTCCACGAGACGTCCCAGTGGTCAGTTATGTCGATGAACTTGCCCGACGAGTCGCATCCAAGGCGTAGCCCCTCGGATCCACTCGATTCTCATTGAAGAGCTTGAATTATTTATTAGAGCGTATTGTTACAGTGCTAGCTAACAGATTTTCGTAAATTTCGATTTAGAGATTTAGCCGAAATAATGTTTTTTAACGAAAGAGACGACTGATTTGATTTTGTTTTCGAGTAATAACAAAATAGGCTAATCTCTGTGACGAAAGTGTCCGAGGCTATGAACGTAAAATCTCACATTGCATGAACCTAACGAAAGACTTCGACAGCAAAGTTCCCACGATTGAGCTTTTTTTGTAAATAAAAGTTGAATTTAACGAGCTAGCGATAATAACGGTAAATTATAAATAAATATATTATTACAAGTACGTCTTCGAAGCGTTATGCGAAACTGGGCAGGGTAATAAAGATGTGAAAATATTGTAAATTCAATAATAATTGTTGTACCAATAATTACGAATAATATAAAGTATTTTTCTTTTTCCTAACGAGTTAGAAAACGTGAGCGTATAGTTTGTAAGATAGAGAAGTAAATTATTGGGTTCACGCATAACGCATAGTACAAAAGTGTTTTAGCTTTATGTACTTGAATAAAACCGAACGGAAAAAAATCATGTGCATACGAAACAACGATCGTGTGTATTCAACATGTATTGAATTTAACAAAAAAAGAAAACCAAGAAGAGATAAACAGAATAAATTATTACAATTATTTCGTCGTACGAAACATAATTTTTTTCATTCTTTATACTATATTTACATCTATATTTTCTCTATTAATCGATAATTAATGGTCATTCTAAAAAAACTCATTTGTTCAATGTACACTCGACGAATACATTCGTCTGTAAAAACTTGTCGTTCGTCCGTGTGCCAGCGTATATACATGTATACAATATTACCCGTGCGAATGGAAACTGTGACCTCGAAGCGTGGATTCGCTTGCTCGGTAACTCATCGCGAGACGCTCATTCTTCTTACTCAGTAGAAAATGGGCAGATGTGTTTTTCGTAATTGACGTACATGGCCTAAAATTGTCTATATCCGTGTCGTGTTACGATCTCACGTCGTTTATCGTCGCTGGCACGTGCACTTCGAGTCCGTCCAATTCCTTACTCATTATTATTTGACAGCCTAGTCTGGATCTACAATGACAAGCGTTTTTCGAGATTTTTTTCTTTTACTGAATAATTCATGCTGTGAGAATTGTTTGTATGAATATAAACAAGACTGGTTCACCATGGATTTATAAGGAATTGGAATCTTGATTTATAAGGAATTGGAAATACTTACGTGTCAGACAAATCATATGCCAAATCCAGCATATCTAATTCCTCATCTGTCGGCTTGTCAGGAAGTGCGTCGTAATCCTTTTTGGATAAGATCAGGTGACACGTACTGCAAGTCAAAGTTCCCTCGCATGCTCCTGCATTTAAAAAACTGACAATTAAACTTTATTCTATTTTTTTTTTCTTAAATGAAATTACTTTTAAAGCTTACCATATCCATCCAAATCTATTTCATTGTTCACCACAATGTCCAGTAAACTGTCTCCTACTTTTCCACGTGCCTCAATCCTTTCCCCGCTTGCTCTGACGAAAGTGACTTTTACTCTGTAAAAAACACACCTTGGTCTCTTATCTTAATTTTTACTTGATATTTAAAACTATTATTACTATTTAAAGCTTGATATTTATTCTCTGACATTCTTTATAGACCGATAAAATGATTTGAATCAAGATCACGTTGTTAGAAAGTTTTTTTAAATTTTTTCATGAACTTTTTTTTCAACCAATCAAATTGCTTGATACTGTGATGGGAAATAGGAAGTTTTTTAGACAAGTGATAGAAGATACGAATCAGGAACGTAAACTCTGGAAATATCTTCGAACGAACGAGAAAGAAAGTTTTTTTATTGGAAGAAATATTTATCAACTCACTCTTGCTTGTCGTGTTGAGGTTGACTCGTCGATGCTAGTCTGACGTGAGAGAATCGCTTGTCCAACGCTCTGCTAACAGGCGATTTAAACAAGGGCGAACGAACGACGAGACTTGTCAAACTTTGGAATTTACGAACGAATGCCATACCTAAATTTGTTTATCTATTCAATAGTTATCTCTATTGGACAAAACGGTTTCTAAATCTTTCCAGAAGAGGCAAATCCCTCGAATACTCCTCGATCTCGAGGTTAAATTTCTTTCGACTTCTCCGAGCACTGTCTCGCTTTCGATATCATCGATAACAATTCAAGAGACTCGAAGATGGGTTCTAAGATAAAAAAATAATCGAAATAAAAATTTAAAACGTGCGTCGAAGTGCAGGGAATACCCGATAAACGGGCTGTGATAAAGTCTGTAATCAACTGATGCAAGCGCGTACGATCTTGGGATTTTTTGGAATTCCACTTTCATGATCGACCAGTAGCGCCACTATTCGCAACAACGGTTATATTGGGAACTATAACGCTTAACCTTGGTAAAACGACGAAAAAACGATTCATATTTGTGTCAAAAAAGAAAAACATTTTTCAAAAACAATCGTCGATGACTTATTAAATTTCGATCAATTTGGACTCTGAAGATGGAAGACGACAATGTACTTTTTATCAGGCAAACAGAAAAAGTATGCCATACACGTGATTTTTATAGGTTGAGGTTATGAATGACAAAATCTAATCTTGTTTACTTCTTCAATAATCTATTTGTATCGTAATTACCTGACCCTTTTTGTTTTTATGAATGACAAATCAAGATAGCCACAGACTTATTACAACAAAAAATGTATTTAAAAAAAATCAAACGTCTGGAAACTTGAATGGCTTGAATGTAGAAAAATCTTGTGGTGAAGATTTAATTTTCTAAAATTTATTGATTTTCTTGAATGTTGATTCTGTTTAGAATACAAATTTTACTGCTGAGGATGACGTTTGGGATGACACAGCGCTGATAAAAGCTTATGATAAAGCTATTAATCTGGCAAAGGATGAAGTTACCAAACGGATGGGAATGGAAGTAGAAAATAACAGAGAGAACTTGGATTCTCATAGGAAAAAAAGTCAGACGAAAACTAGCAGAGTAAGAATCCTTTATGTTTATGTATCTAATTTTAGATTGAGTTTTTTCTAAATACAATTATTTTTTTAGAAATGGAGTGTCGGCTCACCTTGCAGAGCTCTTTATTCCAGAGATGGCGAAGAATACGAGGCTATCATAAAAAAGATTTTTGAGAACTCAGGAACTTGTCTCGTCTCATTCATAGGTAACCATCAGATTGTTTTTAATCTTGCCAGCTAAGATCTGTTACAAGATTTTTAGTCTATATTTTTTTTTCAAGGATATGGCAATGTACAAAAGGTACATTTGTCAGAACTTCGGGAGTCCAATGGACTTAGAAGTCAAATGGAGCAACAGAGAAACAGCCAAGAATCTGCAAATGGAGTAGAAAGTTCAATTCCAACTGCACAATTCTCCAGTGTCAATACTGCAAAATATAACGGTGCTACTGGAGAACACATGGACTGTGAGAACGAGATTCCTAAATTGTCAAAAAATGTTTTTAATCCGGGCTCGTCATTCAATTCTGTCTATGGAATGATGCCACCAGCTCCACCTTTACCACCGCAATTAATGTCAAAGTAAGTTAATTGATTTTTCTTTTTTTAAAATAAATATCCAAAAGAAAATTAACCATGATTTTTATTTTTCAGTCTACCAGACAATGATGCAGATGCTCTTTCCAGTATGCTAATGTCGTGGTACATCAGTGGTTTTCATACAGGTAAGAACTTTTTTTTTCTTAAACCTGCATATAAATTTCTTTTTCTCAACGCGATTATTGTTTTCATTATTTTTTGTTTTCCAGGATATTACCATGGCATCAAACAGGCACGGCACATGGATGAAAAACGCAAAAAGTGATTGAAGACATAACTGAGAAATTGAATTTTTTTCATTTTATTTTTCATTTTCAACATTTCCCATGAATAATGATATTTTAGTTTTTTAAAAAATTCGAAAACTTGTTCGTTTTGCATATTCTTGGGAGCGAAAGAGGCAAATCATTATGTTTGTAGTACATTTTGATATCATAAAAAAAATGACAGACTAGAAAATTATTAATCATAGATCGAATGTTTAACATCTTTCCTTCGGTTGTATCGAGAGCCGACGACATGTTTTTCTTGTATTGCATAAGGTTGTCCTTGTTTTTCTTTTTGTCTTCCATAAGGTTGTTCTTGTTTTTCTTCTTATCTTCCATAAAATTGTTCTTGTTTTTCATCAATCAGGTGGCTGTTTCTCCACTCTTCATACTTGTCCACCAGTATCTTAGAAACGCACAAAACAGTTTTCGCTGCTTCTCGAAGTACGCCAGAGCGAATTTTGTTGTTTGCCTTGAGGTAATTCGTCTTATTCATTACACTTCCATCCTCTAAACTCTGCCAAACCGATCGCATCTGTTGCATCCAAGCTTTTTTGCAGATACGCTTTAGTTCAGCACAGGAGCAGCCGTCGGTTAAGTCTATAATTTTATTAAATTCGGAATCTTGCACGTCTTCGGATGTGTAGGCTCTCAAGATCTTTCTACGTTGTGTCTCATTGGGAACGTTCACTAGTACGTGATTTTCCAAACGTCTTAGCAGAGCGGTATCCAAATCCCTGCAGAATTTCAACATTTTTTTTTTAATTCGTTCTAAAATTTATTCGTACTAAATTCACACTAAAATTTTCTTTACCATGGAGCATTCGTTGCGGCCAGCAAAGTGACGCAGCCGTCATTCACCGACTTAAGACCGTCCAGTCTTGAAAGCAACTCTGCTCTGAATCGTCTCGCGGGCTCGGATCTGTCCGAGCACGACGAACCGACTCCGGCCGCGATCCAGTCGATCTCGTCGATGAAAATTATGGACGGTGCGTGGAAATTGGCCAGCTCGAATAATACCTGAATTATTAATTTAAGAAAATTTTAGTCGCTCGTTTATCTCGTTCCATTCTGACAAATTTTTATTACTCACGCGAATATATTTTTCGGAATCACCGCGCCACTTGCTCACGAGCGTACTCGCTGTTATGTTGAAAAAGGTACAGTCGCATTCGGTCGCGACTGCTTTCGCTAGCATGGTTTTCCCTTCAATTTAACATGAAGCATGGAAAAATTTTTATTTGTTCTTCCAGAGGATAACTAACTAATGCAAGTGAAGAATTTTTCAAATTTTACCTGTGCCAGGTGGTCCGTAGAGAAGAATTCCCTGCCATGGTGTAAACAGCTCTGAAAAGAATTCTGGATATTTCTTAGGATACACGACAGCCTGTTTCAACACTTCTTTCGGTATTTCCAATCCACATATATCATCCCAATGTACGTTCAGGTTCGTCATAACAATTTCCTTTTGATCCATTTAATCATGCAAATTAAGTTATATATTTCGCTGGTTTATTTAATTGATTGTTGAAAACTTACACGCGTTATAATTTCGGCAATTTCTTTCCATTCTGACCGAGTCGGATACAAAATATCGAGTGGTCTCAGAGATTTTTTACAGCCGTGTGTATTTTTTTCGTGGTCTGGATTTTCTGAATTGTTGTTCCATTTTTCTGTGAGGCCTACGACGTTCAAGCCAAATGTCTCTATTCCAGGACTAGAGGAACCGTTCGATTCGACCAAATTGTTCTCGATCGTTTTCGTTACCGGTTTGTTTGTCTTTGATTTGGGCGTTGATTTCGCCGAAGTGTCCTTGTCAACTTGATGTTCCACTCGTTTGCATATTTTTGGCAATTTGTTGAATCTCGACTGGTAATAATTGTTATAATCTTGGAATATTATTTCGAGGTCGATGTTGTCACAGACTTCGATATTCTCGGATAATTGCGCCTCCTCCGTAAATATGTCCAAGGATTTGAACAATCTGTGATTCGTTTCAATAGTTGTTACATTTTTCGTACGATTCATTCAACTTTTCGTTTTACGATATTAAGTTTTTCAAACCCACCCTTGATGTCGTAAAAATTCGGCGATCAAGTACAACAAACTTTGACGTTGCTCTTGTTCGCGTTTGTCCATCTAAAAAGAATCACCAAAAAATACAATCTTGAGAAAATATCTTTACGATACGTATAAAAATGTAGAGCAGGGAAATTGATTTGAAAAAATACTTTTTGTCGTAACGCAGCCTTAGTTTTGCTTGACATTCCTTCTTGAGATAGCACGTCCATGCTTTCTTTCATTCGCTTGCGAATGTATGACAGTAAAAATAAGAGGGCAATCGTGTTTACCACGGTTGCTACGTAACATGGAAATTGAAAGAGTTTTTCGATTACTCGAAAGAGACTATAGATCGTAACGCAACTCGTAGTATGAACTATAGAACTCCAAGTTATAATCTTAAAAAATGCACATAACGAAGTAAAAACGTGATTTTTTAAAATTACTTTGCTAATTAAATCGTCATTCAACTATTTTTGTTGTTGCAAGCTCACCTAGCATTTTTTCAAATTCTTTTGAAACATATAAAGAAATTTACAGTGAAAAAATTAATTTTCGAAATTATTTTTATCAATATATAGACTTTTCCTTATTTTTTAGATTTTTAAATATTTAATTTCGATTAATTAGTAACGAAGATTATGGGTTTATTCAAAGATTTCATTTTTATGTTGATTTTTGGGAAAATACTGTGTTTCGAGGTTGTTAACGTCTATTCAAACTATTCGGAAATAAATAAGGACCGCGATATTTTTCAGATGCAATATATCGCCCTAATTGGCGACAGGATAAAGATTCATGAGCTTTCCAGCTGAAATTTCACGCCTCGTCAACTGTCTACCCAAATCCAACATGGATGTTCTTTAACATAATTTCTTTCATCTCATAAAAAAATATTTTGCTGCAAACAATTTTTTATCAATGCTCTTTTCAAGGATTCTCAAAAGAGCATCTCGATTCGAGAAATCGAACAAACCTTTGTAAACTACATCGTTCTGTTTGCACTCGAAGGTACTCCGCTTAATGACTTCGCGTCAAAGAGAATCTCTCCCTTGCTGTGTTTTCACTATTCACAAAATTTGAGTTACCCAAAAAAATTCGACGAAAAAAAGGATTTATGCACTCAATAGTATATTTAACTTCCAGTAATTTGTGATGCAGTGAGACATTATTTTTTAAAATCTTGATCGAAAGATTAGCAATATAATAATTTTTAAAAAGTATAGAGATTGAATTAATATTTATTTTTTAATACATTTCTTATCATACATATTTTTCTTAAGAATATCATATTTGATTTTTCTCGGTGCAGTCACGTGCTGCGTTATCGTTTTTGGCGAATATGCAAATCGATGCATATACGATGCTTATATTAAATCGGAAAGAGCACGCAGCGTGCCCATTTCTTTCGCGACTGCATTTTATGAAAAATGCAAAAAACACTCCGAATTATCGAGAAAACAAAAATTGCGTAAGAATAGTAATTTCTCTATTGTCTCACAATTGCAACAATTAAACAGCATTTCGTGAATCTATAAGTTACACAAATTTCTATCATTCAAATACATGTCAAAATCTAGAAAACTATTTCTGGAAACCAATTACAGTGGACACCGTGTATTAATTCTATAATAATCAATATAATTGTCACTTTATAATTTTACTGTAACTTTTTTTTCTCAGCGTACAAAATTTTTTATGCAATTTGTGGAAACACGTGTCGACGGGACAGTTACCTGAAAAAAAGTTTCCGGTCAGAGGGTTTGCAAAATCGGGTTCTCGGAGGATCCTTTTCCGTTTCGTTTTAGAAGCTTTTTCGCGCTAGTTTAGAGAAGGAGAACGGGGTGGTCGGGGGGTGAGCACTTCGAGGGAGGGAGAGAGAGAGAGAGAGAAGGTGGTCGGGGAAAGGGTCGCGGGGCTGGAGGAACGTGGTGGTGTTCGATCGACCCAGGAACGTGGCTCGTGGCCCTATGCTCGCTGCGTGCTCTCACTGCGACAGAGAGTCAGTCGGTTGCTTGCCCGGCTCGGGGGAACATCGTCCGCGAGGTTCGTTCTCCCTCCCATCGACCCTCGCTCTCGTGGTGGTGGCTCTTCGCGCCACGAAAATACTCCAAAAAAATAAATAAAAAAAAAACAACAATTTTTTTTGAAATAATCTCAAGCCAAGCGCGAAGCAATTCTGATGACGGATTCGCAATCCCTCGACGAAAATTCGAGATAACTCGAGGCGAAATCGTCTCGAAGGTCCACGGAAATTCGCTCCGCGAGGATGAACGTCCACAACTGGGAAAATTGACCGACGAGCGAAGATCGACTCACCGAAAGTACGCGCGTACTTTTGGCCTTCCTTTCGAATCTCCACTGATGAATTTCGATCTCCCATGGTGGACGAAACGAGAGGCTCTGTTGCTCTTCGCGAGATGCTGTTCAGAGGTAACTCACGATCTTGAGACAAAATCAAATTAAAAAAAAACGATTTAAAGTAAATTTCCCTTGCGCTACCGTCCAAAAATATATACTTTTCGCTTATTTTTTCCAAAAAATAAATAGACACTCGCGAATAAACAGTCGGTACACCGCGCGCAGACTTCCCAATTTAAAGTAAACATCGTATCTGCATCGGTTTGCATATTCGCGAAAAGCAATGAACGTAAACACTAGACCGCGCCGGGAATACGGGGGTATAAGAATAAGCGAAAAAACTTGTACACCCATCCGTGAAAAACTTCCGCATCGAAGCGCGTATTTTGTTCCGTAGCGAGAGATGGAGGGAAAACAAGAGCTTGTTTGCATTCCCGTTCTGAGCGGTTTCTGTTTGCATTTTTCTCGAAAATACGTCTCGTTTGAAATTCAGACTGCTCTCGTTTCCGCGGGGGCTGCTTCCGAGAGCGGCGACGAGACGAGGGGGGGTGCGGGAAACGCGGCGAAAAGGAAGAGGAAACGAGGAGAGGGGTGTCTGGAGTAAAAAAGGACAGAACGATGGCGATATGTCAGGACGGGGGGTGGGGGTGAGTTGCGGGAAGGGGTGTGGGTGAAGAAAATTTCGTTATCGCGTCTTGCGGATTGTCGATGCGGCGTAACACGGTACCGTTCGCCAGAACACCGCGTGTGTCACTGGGTCACCAAGTTCTACTCTCCCTCTCTCTTCTTTTTCTCTTTTCTCTCTCTCTCTCGCCCGTCCATCGCACCTCCCGGTGCATCATGCGGCATTTCATGCCATCTGGCACAATCGAAACCGCTGTTTGAACAACTTCTATTCAACCCTCCGAAAAAGCTCGAATTAACGTTTTCCCAGTGAGTGAAAATCTCTCGAACCTCATCTTGATTATAGTTTTATGGGTCAGTTACTTCTATACGCGGCCCTTTAATTACCCCGACACGCTCTGACACATTCTCACGGCAATTAATCCGAAACGGGTCCGTCGCTCGTCGTCCTCTTTGATTATTTCCGTCCATTGACTAAATTTCTCGCACCCCGAGAAAACACAATATTGCTGCGACGATCAGGTGTAATTTGGTCGTTGAAACTTTGTTATTTCAATCGAATTTCGATTTTCAAAAACAACATTTTTTTCTCGGTGCATACACGGAGAGATTTTTAACGAGAAATTCGAATTCGAGAAAATTTTCAATATTTGTCTATATGGTTCAGCAATTTATCGAATGACCAAAAATTCATCAATTTCACTACAGTAAATATTAATTTTTCCATGGATCCATAGAATATTAAAATTCAAAAGTATACGTGTATTCGAACACTCAAATTTTTATATTCAATTTTTTTTATAGTGCACAATAATTAAAATCTCTAGCAATTATTCAGAAAGGCTTATAAAAAATTGTACTATGGAAAACAAGTAAAAATATTGGTATTCGTATAAACAGGCACCAATATATTTTTCCCACTTTCCATAGCAACATTTTGAGCATTCTTTCCTGCTACAAATAAAATTTACTTTATTAATTAATTAAATAAATAATTATTACTTTATAAAATATCATACTTTCAATTCTTTAAATAGCAAAATTCTATTGATATTTTATTTTTAGGGAAAAATGATCAAAATTACTATTTTTATGTGAAAAAAAATTCATAGAATTTCGTATTTGTTAGAACAAAAACTGTAATTTTTCGTATAACTTTTTCTTTCCATGTATGAAATACTGAGATTCTTTTTTGTAGATATTTGGAACAGAGAGCGCGTGCTCTATTTTCGAATCTGAAAACGAGTTATTGGAAACGTATGTCAACCACAGATTGACAAGTCAGCTGACCAATCAGCTGATAGAAATGGTTTCGCTTCCCAGAAAAAAAGTAAAAAATTTAGTCCTGTATAGTCTTGTAATAAAGTTTTTTTTATATATCTCAACTTTATATTTGTCACAAAAGAAATTATTATGACAACACAAACTTCAAGAAGTTCTAGTATGAAACGATTTAATATTATAATTTATGAAAGGATAAATTTTTCATTGATTGAGCGAATTATTCTCGAATTGTTTATACAAAATTCATATTAAAATGTAATAAAAATTAAACAACTATAAAAGAATCAGACTGTATGAAAAATACTTATTTTACATATTGAATTTTATTTGTTTTACGTATTTCGTTCCTTTTACGTATTTTAATACAATTCAAATTTTAGTGAAAAAATATTGTCATCAACGTCAAATAAATAGCGAAAAAGCAACGAGACGAGAAAAGAGGAAAAATGAGGGGTGGCGAGCGAAAACTGAACGGTTTGGAAAACAAGAGTAAAAAAACGAATATAGACGATAGATAATTTTCATCTTCGAACAATTCATGCGAAGCTCGAGTTAAAAAATACGTACATCAGGGTAGTCAGTTTATATAAATGATGAGTAATATCGCAAATGTTCACTTCGTTGCACATACTTCGCATTATTTTATTAATTTCACTTTGACGTCATTTTATAATTTTTTTGATAAAATATTGTCGTGTATGTCGAACATATTGCCAAAAAGGCAATGAAACGAGAACGAAGCGAAAACGTGCGAGAGGTCGAACAGGGAATGGATTAATCTAGAAACGAGAGTATGACGATAAATTGAAGCAGATCATTTATATCCGCTGGCGATTCATGCGAATAATTAAAATATATTTCAGGGTCCTTTTGGAATAAAACGGTTATAAATAGCAGCAACGCGCTTGGTCGAATTTAGCCTTCATTTCGGGGGTTGTTTTCACTTTGTGTCAGAGTATGACGCGTCTGCGAATGTTTATCACACTAAGCTTGTTCTCTTATGCCCTCTCTTGCCCCGGCTCGCGCGGCACTCCTCGCACCCTCGTTCCGCTCCAAGTCCGCCGATATTTCGCAGTTTCGCGCTTTCGCGCCCCCACGTAATTAGCGAAATTAATTTTAACGAGACTTGCCGTCGTTCCGCCCTGACTTTTGTACACGATTCGAGTTACACACACGAATTTAACTTCTCTCGGGCCCTCGGGATTTTCTGCAAATTTTCCAACACGCTGCGAAAGTTACATCTTTTTATTTCTATAATTAATAAAATTTATAACGTATTATTAACAGATGGAAGGTTCCGTAATACGAATATCGACATTTACGTATAGGAATGAGAATTTTTAATTCGACGTTCGTTGCGTACACATTCGGGAATTTACCTTCTCTCGTATTCATGGATTTTTTTGAAATTTTTTCAACCCAGCGCGAAATAAAAATTAAAAAATCATTTTTGTATATTCAAACGTAATGGAAATTTTGTTCATAAATATTTATACGTATCGGGTAGTTTGTAATAGGTGAATATTATTCTCTCACGAGCAGATTATTTTTAATATCATGTGTTTTTTTTTCGATCGTTGAGTTTCGTCCTGCACTTGAAAATTCTTGACAGATCGAAAAAGTCGCGTAATCCGGTTATAAATATTTATATGAATGAGAAGGGATTGGCATGGCAATTTAAATGTACGAGCTGGAAGGTTCGTTCGCGAATCTACGAGATCGGATCGAACCGCAGTAATCTCGTTCTCTCTGTTCCATCTCGATGAGTACGTATACATTCGAGGAATTTCGTAATTACCGGTGAAGCATCTTCGTGAGAGCCGAAGCACCAGGACGCACTTGTCTCTCGCTGCTCTCTCAATGTATAGATGTGTATATGGGTCAGTATCAGGCGTGGGTAGAAAGGGTAAACGTGCTCGAGGCGTTGACACAGCAATCGATCAACCACCAAAATGTCTGAAGAGAAAAAATGTATCTTGATGGCCCTTCGGATGTGTTCGGATAACATTTTTTGTAAATCCTCTATTTTGTCTCTTTCAAAGACTTTGAATTATTCACATTTTTCATATTTTTTATATTTTTTGTTTACCCTGTATAGGATAAATTGAAAACGTTTTTTATCAATATGATTCTATCTCTTTGGAATACTTTGCATTTTTTTTATTTTTTTGTACTCTCGATATTTGCTTCAGCTTATTGGAACAGCGAAAATATTTTTCGCGCTTGTACAAATACAGAGAAAAATATCTCGGTGACATTTAAAATATCACTGGAAAATATTTTTTTTATGTGCAACTAACTTTTTTTGTGTAGTTAAAATAAAGAGAAACATATTTAGATGACAATTTGAATATGCCTGGAAATTTTTTTTTTATTGTTCCAGCTTTTTCTAAAACTTTTCTCATGAAAAACATTTTTTGTTCTCGTTGCGAGAAACATGTTTTTCGTGGCTGAAAATAGAAGTTCCCAATTCCCGATATCAATTTCTCTGTTCGCTGCTATGGTAGATGACTGTAATCCTGCAGATCCAATTGATAGAGACGATGACGAGCGCAAACAAGTCCCTGATTAATCGAATTGGTCAGGAAACATGTTCCTGCCGCCAGTACGTGCGAGGAGGTCTCTGAAGCACTAGCCGGGAAATACGTGGTTCCAAGTCGAAGGGACATCGATCTAAAATCTACGATTGCTTTTTTCGCAACGAGACATCATGAGGGAAATCTTCGGCTTGGTCAATCCTCGAACAGCCTCTGGGACCTTCTATCTTGTCGTCTTTATGTTTCTCTTCTCGATAGTTGGTGAGTTAAATAAAAATTTATATATTTTTTCAAATCATTTTTATTGCCAGATCTTTGCCTCAATTGCCTGAGAATCTTTCTTATTACACCTCGTTACCAATTGCGTTAATATTTCTTTCGTGTAGATAACATTTTTCAAGTTTTCTATTGTACATTCTTGTCAATTTAAATGAATTTTTTCAAAAGATTCTCAACTTGTTTTAAAGCTAAATCTTTTATTTAAAACGATAGAATTTACTAATTTTTCAAACTTTCTAGTCATTTATTTTACACAGATTTTTTCGAAAAGGTCAATAACTATCAATATATTTTTTTTTCTTTATACTCTGAAAAATTTGCTGGTTTTAATCAATCGTTAATTAATATTATTCTCAGTGATAATTACAAAAACATTTATCAATATGATTTTTTTTGTAAAAGATTTATAACGACTTTTTAAAATGAGTTAATTTATTTGTAGCGAAGAACATTGAAGAAAGTATGACGTTTTTAATTGCTGTCCTTGGCAGAAATTTTAAAAATAACTACAATACGGTTTTAGACGCTCTGGAAGAGAATTGCACCGATTTTCAAGGAGGCACGGTGACCCATGGACTGCTGTACGTGCCAGGACCTTCCGTGTGCAGTCTGTGCGTGTGCTATCACTCGGAGCCGATGTGGTGCCAAGCAATCTACTGTTCTCCACCCTACGTGAGTATCAAACGTCCGAGATCTTTTTCCTTTCCGCGACTTTCAGTTTTTCCCTCTTATAAAATTGCTCATCTCCGATAACCCAGTTCCTTAATGGCTCGAAACACGATACCGTCAATCAAACGATATTCCACAACATCAAAAATTATTTTAAAAATAAACCCCATTATTAATTGAAAAAAAATTATACAATTTATTCTTCTCAATACATTCAATAATCCATAATTACGAATCGATCAAGAAACATTTATATTTTTTAAAATTCGTTTTCCGCACGGCATAAATTTGTTTTTTCTTTTTCATCGGCAATTCAAGTTCAAGGACAACGATGATAATAATTCCTTGAGATTTATAGTCGCGAAATGTATTTGCAATTATTAGGAGAGCTTATTGGAAGTGCGACGAGACCTCGCGCGAGATCAGATTATTTTCACCTCCGGGACGAACGGCCTAATCGACTTATATATCAGAATGGCAGGAGACCCGGCAAAAGTCGTAAGCTGTAACGAGATTTGCCAGGTTTTTCCAGCTTCGGGAAGAGTCTCAAGGCCTTCGACGCAATTGTCGACGGTCCTTTCATGCTCAGCGAGACGTCCCGACACAATTATTTTCCCCGCGAATGTATAACAACGACCCATAATTTTTCGACGATTACTTCGTCCGCTTTTCGTGTCTCTTAACCCCGCGAAATGTTTCCATCTTCCCCGATGAATGTAATGAAATTTCAAATACCGAGGATTTCTCGGCGAGTGCTCTTTGACAGGTTGAAAAGTTTCATTATCGTTTGTTTCTCGCTTTTTCCAACGCGACGAGGCGAATCGATCCACGTGGCTTTCGCAGCTGGTATTTTTCTATTTTTCCCTCTCTTCATCGTTTATTCGTTTTATCCTTGTGCGTACTTGTTTTTTTTTACATTTTTTCCTCTCTTCATCGTTTATTCGTTTTATCCTTGTGCGTAGTTGTTTTTTTTTACGGGAAATTCATCGCGGAAAACGTTTCTCTCGATCGTTATGCAAAACATTTTTCTTCCTTTCCTCGCGAGCGGGGAAGTGTGCCAACTCGTTTTTTGTTCTCGCTCTCTTCAATATTTATGATCCGCGATAGTATGCGCGTCTGCGTGCCCGATCATGAAAATGGGTTTAAGAACGAGCTTGCTCGACCGTCGAGCAATCCACCTTTTATGTGGGCCAAATACCCCCTCGTGCTCACACGCAATCTTTATGCTAATCTGTCATCTCTGTAATACACAATTTAGTGCGCTCGCATGTATTCGCATTTTCGTAAATTGATATGCAACTTTTGAGAGCTTTTCGCCGTTATTCGAAAAACAAACATTTTTCTAAATTAAGAAAAAACCTTTTCCCCGCTGAAACGAAAAATATTCATTGTTCGGATATATCCACATTTTCTTTCACTAAAATATTCTCTTTGCGCGAAATTTCCAGTTCACGAGAAATTGTCTCGAGTTTTTATAAAAATAAAAGTGAATTACGTTCGCCATCGTAGATCCATCGCTCGGAACTTTGCCCCAATTTTCAAAAAATGAATCACACCGTCGAGAGCTCTTCGTTTTTACAAGAAAAAAAAATGGAATTAAAAAATTCATCCCTCAAAGATATTGCCATTTTTTTCACACAAAATTTGCTGTTCACACAGAAAAGTAATCCTCTCTAGTTTTTGTAGAAATAAAAGTAAATTTACGGAAGAAACTGCTGGAACTACGTTGGTCATTATTGATTCAGGGCCTGGAAGTTTGTCTTAAAAAAGACGTCGAAAATCTGACGTGTGTCATTTCCGACAAGTGCGCTGTAACTCTGACTCGTCCAAGAGCACGTTATAACGGAGGAGAAAAGGGAGAAAGGAGTGCCCGAGCAAAATGCATATATATTCACGTAGATAACGTGCGAAGAGAAATGAGAAAGTTTTTGGGCGTTTGCCCATTCCGCAATAACTATTCGTGTTCATTTATCCGTACTGGGTCATCCGTGAAAACATCGAAAAGCAACGCGCCTGAGCTTCTTGCATTACTCATCCAAAAACTTCGCTTTCATCCCCTTTACTAATTTACGATTTTTTACCAGAAAACTCGAGTTCGCTCGGCGGATGATGCTTCTCCTCGAAATTTAACCCTGCATCGAATTTACTTCGCGACATTTCAAAGTTCGCGATAAAAAAATTATTCGCAAAGCTGCATTTATCAACGAATCGGTTATACTTGAAAATTTCGTGCCCAAATTTGGAGCAAATTTGCTTTGCTTGGACTATGCGGAACTTTCGCAATTATTTTACTTTCGGCGAGCTGCTTTGATGTCGAACGCATAAATTATTTATTCCGCCGTAGTCGCGTCAAACGTTCACGTCATTTATCCAATTTTCATCGATCCTTTCGCCTCAAAGTTGAAACTCCGCATTGCTCCTGACAGACGAGCTCTCTTCTCACGGAGCGCTGACGTTCCTGCGTGTCCGGCGCACAACGTAATTCTCACCATTTATTATCGGAAGTCATGAAGTAGCGATTAATGCAAAAATTATTTAAAAAATTAAAAACAGAATTAAAATCCATTATAAATTCGTTTACGTTGTAATTAAGTTTAACAACTATAAATGTAACTGTGAAATTACATTTTTTTTTAAATTTGTGGTCGGAATTTTCGAAAGATTTACGAATGACATTCGTTGGCTCAGTCTCCGCTCCCGTCACAAAAATTGCTCGCGCACGTTCCCATTCCAGACAACTCAAAACTCGACGATTTTCTTGGGGGTCGCGTTGCGGCAAATTTTATACACTGCGGATTTTCCGATTACAAATTGGCTCGTCTCCGCTATTTTTCAAGGGAGGATAACAAGCGGCGCGTTTTCGGAGACCGGAAGATTCTCGCAGTAAATAAAATTCTTGATTCGCTGTCCCGTAGTTTCGTGGTCGGCCGCGAGGGAAAATCGCATAAAGGCGCTAGCAGGAATTCCGAATGCACGGACCTTGTAATTAGGTCAGCCTTCGAAGAAAATTAAGGATATTAAATTATCGTGCACGCGCACAAATAATTAAGACCGTCTTTCTGCAAAAGTAATCCTATACATTTTATTCTCGTATACAAGCATGCACTTTTTCTGCAACAATTTAAAAGCGAATTACCTTTTTTTATAAATTAGTTATTGCTGATGTATTATTACAATGGTAATTTAAATTAAAGTGAATTAGTGAAAATACAGGGAAATATCATTATATTGCAAGCAAAAACAAAAAATTCCTTTCAAAGAATTACAATTATTCGAAACATAATGCGAAATTAAAAAATCATATCAAAAAAATGGAGAATGTTTTTCTGTCAATAATAATTCCTTCTGACGAAGCTTAAAATTTTTTTATATCGCAGCAATAATTTTATTGCTGTTATTTAATAAAATATGTAAAATTTTCAAAAATGTATTATCATTTTTGATTTTGGATACGGCATATTTAAAATAAATAATTTTATACGTTTATTTTTTTCAAGACCTGCAAGAGATTTCGAGTCGGGGAGCGTTGCTGCGAATTCGAGTGCCTCAACGAGACGGTCGCAGTCGATTGGAGTAGTCAGGACATGATAATAGCCAACGGTTCGTCGGGCCTCTGGGAACACCAATTCACGACGGTATTCGCATTTTTCGTTACAATTATCGCGAGTCTCCTCGGTGTTCCCTAATTTCGAGTCCCGTCGTCCCGTCGACGGTGAATCAAACCCAGAGAACAATTCCATCCTGTGAAATATTCAGGACTGCGCTCCGTGATAGCGAAAAAAATCATTTCGAATCATCAAAAACTTTCCTCGACACGAAAAAAAAATTTCTCAATAACGAATACGGAAATAAGACGAAATGAAAGTGAGTCAGGAATGAGAGCGAAGTGAAAATCTGAGCTATTGAGCGTTTTTGATCAAGATTACGACATCGATTTTTTCAAAAAATAAAGAAATTTTAAATTAGAATGAAAAAAGGAGAAAAAAAAGCTCTTACAGCGATCGTCATCGACCTTTCTCTCTCGTAGCGTTCCAGTTCTCTCACTCAAGTGCAATACGCGATTACCCCGGTAGCTTCGAGAGTCCATTGTTTAGCGTCCAAGTATATCCCCCGTCATTGCGAACACGGGAACGTTAGACGAGCGAAATCACCCGGGCAATCGTATACTCATGAATATATAAATATAGATATATATTCACAAATTATATATATGTATATTTATGTATATATTGTATAGACGATCGATACGATAGTGAGAAAAGAATTTGCGACCTAGCCAAGATACGTAAAATTCAAATTTTTCGTTGCAAGTTTGCATACGCCAAGATTACGAAAGATCAATTTTTTTTTCTCTCAATGAATATATTTATCCTGAATTATTTGCGATAAAACGTTAATTGTGCCTTCGACGGAGAAGTGAGTTACGACGAACGGGAAAAATTGGACGTTTTTCAAAATTCGATCGATGTCGAAAATATCGATCTACCGAACCCAACCACACTTTCCCTTTTCCAGTTATCGTTCAAAACTATTTTTCAATTTTTTCCCATTGATTGCTCAATTTGTCGTTTCCAATCAATTCGATGCGGTAGATTGGATATTTATCGGAGCAGAATGATCATCGTTTCGGAGCACTAGACAAATCCTCGTCGTTTTATTTGAAAGAGACGAACAATGTGTGCGGGAGAATATAAATTTGAAAGACATGATAAAATGTTGAAAGCAGAGAGAACGTTGTGGCGATTCAAGGGGAGCGAATCCATCCATTACCGTGATAAAAAGAAAATTATGAAATCTGCTCACATATCACGCTCGAGGAACTTAACAGAAGGCTAATGGTTAATGCTGCAATAATAGTGAGAAAGATCCAGCCATATTTTGTGCCCTTGACAATTGAACAAAAAAAATTATAAAAAATTCAAGAATGTCGCGGAATGAACGCGCGAATTTATCAATCTCATAAAAGAGTAGTTTTTAAGCTGTACGAGAAAATGAAACGAAAACAATCAGTGTGCGAGAAAAAAAAATCGACGTACCGTCGCCGCGAAGCGTCAACGAGACGAGATAAAAATTGGAGAAGTCACAAAATAGGATCGAACCGGCCGTAGCGACTGGGCAACAAATGCGAAAATATAATAGAACGATTTATTGAAAAAGTAAATAAAAATTTGCCGGAGACAGCGATGAGAAATTATATTTTACAGATTTTATTTATTCTTGTCCTCTCGGCTTATTTTTTCGTAACGAACGAAAGTGAGAAGATAATTAATATCGCTTTATTGATATTTTTAGACGAGGTATTGAATCTCTTTCCTATCTTGTTACACCGTTAGGCTCCTTAAAACCTTACATGCATCCGCGACGGCTTACCACACCCAACTTTCCTCGTTACTACACGTTTATTATCGACAGAAAAGCTTGCTCAAAGTCGTGAAATAAAGAGTCGTAGGGAGATTTTATTCGCGGAAAGATTGACTTCGAGACTGCGAATCGTGCGATCCTATAGTTGGCAGAGGCACGTAATGCGTGAATCAAACATTTTGTCGCTTCCTACCGTGAAGGGAAAAAAATAAGACAGTACGCAGGAAAATTCAGTCTAGACTAGAATCAAAAAAATGTCTTTCGGATAGGAATAACAAAGAATTTTATTCGATGATAATTGAAAAAAAAAAGAAACAGAATGGTATTGTGCGAAATTGCTCAGATTTTAAACGATCGGCCAGACCCAGTCTGAAATCGCTAATTGATACATTTATTTTCGGAATAATTATTTTCATCCGGTACAAAACAATTTTTAAAATGAGGGATCCCCGGTGTACTGGCAGAGCTAGAAAATTTTTTGCGAAACGGAAATGTTGAAAAATCGAGTCGGCCGAGCATGCCGTTCGAAAAAGCGAGAACTGAAAATATTTTTCGCATAACGCCATTCGCTTCAGCTACCAAGATTGATAAGGTAATATAAAATATATATTACAAGATAAAAATATATATCCGTGCACGCGTGCGACAAAAATGAATTATTCGTGCGCGTCTACGATATAATATATTGTAAAACGTTAATCGACCAATTTCTCTAAGCTTACGATTAAAAAAAAAGAAACAAAAATAATATTTACATATACGACGATGTATTGCCCCCCGTTCCAATTGTAAATACAAGAATTAAAATTGATTATCGCTAAAAAAAATGCGTTTTATCCATTACCCAATATTTACTGCACATGTCTACTTTTTCTTCAGAATCGTGTCGTACAGATCGGTTCGACGTTGCTTGAAAACTGGTATCTGGCTTCGCACTTCGTCGATCACGGACATTTCTGTTGATTAAACAAATGTACACCATTTTTTAAATTCTTTCGTGTTTTCTTTTTAAGACTACAACTCTATAATTGAATACTTTCGACGTGTGAATTATTTTTGGAGCAACTACCTCCTGAACAAATAATTTAAAAAAAAATCAATTTCAAATGTTTTACCCAAATCAGCCACAACCATGTTTTCCTCCGTCTCAAGATCGTGAAGGACTTCAGCCCACGGACTGGTCAATTGTGTATGTCCCCAAGCGACGTAACCGGATGATTTGTTCCGAGCTGGCGAAACGCAGGCGACGTAGCATTGATTGTCGTTCGCTCTCGACCTTTGCAGGAGTGACCAGTGCAAAGGACCAGTGGTCATGTTGAACGCGGCGGGATACAGCAGCACGTGACAGCCTAAAATTTATTATTTTAATTGATGCATATTATTGTTATAATAATGATAAAATACCTAATTTTATAAATAAAAGAGAATCCTACCCATATTCCTGTACAAACGCGCCATTTCCTCGAACCTGATATCGTAACAAATTCCCAAACCAATTTTAAAATCATTAACGTTGAACGTCGTCAAAGAATCTCCCGGCGAGAGCGTCTCGCTCTCGAGAAACGTTATTTTCCCTCTAATGTCAATGTCGAACAGGTGCACCTGCAAAGGTGATTATAATTTATTAAAAAGTTTATGGAAAAGTTTCAGCACGCGATTCTCATCGTTCATTATTAAATGTGCGTTTGTCCCCTTTTTTTCTCTCTTCTTTTTCAATTATACTTTGCGGTGTTTCGCGATGAGATTTCCCTGAGGATCCCAGACGGTGGCCGTATTGTACAGCGATCCGTTATCTCTCTCA
This sequence comes from Cremastinae sp. A BG-2022a, assembly GCA_030522545.1. Classification (NCBI taxonomy): domain Eukaryota; kingdom Metazoa; phylum Arthropoda; class Insecta; order Hymenoptera; family Ichneumonidae; species Cremastinae sp. A BG-2022a. The sequence continues at coordinate 78,960 of JAPYYW010000314.1, read as the reverse complement.
GGTATCGTGCCCCCGACGACGAAAGTTGAACATTTTTTCGCCGCCTCGGACAACGCTTTGCTCGTCGGACCATCGGGAATTGGCTCAGCATACTTTTCGAAGTGTTCTGTCGCAAGAAAAAAAATATTGATGATCGAAAAGCAACGAGCTACTTTTTCGTGATGCAAATTGAAAAAAAAATGCATGATGTGAAAAAAATAACTTACGCGTTCCGTAAGGAGAATTGAAACACTCCGGCAATACGACGACGTCCGCGTTCTCATTTTTCGCCTTCTCGATAAAAGATACGGCATTCGAAACGTTCGCGGATTTGTCCTCGTTGACCGATAACTGAACCAAGGCTAGACGGAGCGCTGAAATGTTTGTTTTCTATGCGATTATCGATTTTACAGAGAACGCCCCATATGTGTGTTTACGGGTTAGATTTGATGCTTTTCGAAAGAGAAAACGTCACATGCAGGTTACTTTATCATTTGTTACGAGAATACTGTTCTCGAACACTTTAGTGCTGTTTTTTTCATAAAAATGTATGCATGGAAACTCCATTTCAATCTTGTGCTTTTATCTTTATTGAAAAATGATTTTTTTTTTTCATTTATTATGTGTTCGAAGTGACTCTCGAAGCGAAGTGTCTGTCTCTTCGTCAGCCATCCTATCTACATTTTTTGCCTCTCGAAATAAAAACATACTCACTCGACATATTTCTGCACGTTTGCCCGACGATGTTTCTACTCAGCATGATACTTATGATATGATACTTAGGTTATGAAACTTCAGTTTCTGTCCCTGACGTCGTAATCACAATGCATATAATCGCACAGTGAACGGACGGGAGTACGCAACTTTTAATCTTCATAAATATAGATTGACAAATCTCAGTACGTAAAAATAATATTTATTACAAAAAAGAATAGTTCGCATAGAGCTATATTGTACAGTTTTCGAAAAAAAGGGAAAATTTTTTTTTATCTTCTAGTTAACGATCGAGACCGCGACCTCTTGTGTTTTTTGTGTTTCTTACGGTCGGAAGAATCTTCTCTCCGTCGTTCGCGCGTTTTGTCACTATCTCTGTCTCTTTTTTTATTCTTTTTTCTCGACCGATCAGAAGAGCTGTCGCGTTTGTGGCTTTTCTTCGATTTTTTTGATTTTTTGTGCCGGTAGTCGTCCTCGCTGTCGCTCGAATTTCTACGTTTCCTCGACTTCCGTTCAGAATCTGTACTCTCGTCGGATGAGTATTTTGAGCGTTTCTTCGACTTTTTGGATACCTTGGAATCTCTGTCTCGGTCCTCTCGTCGGGTTTTAACTTCCTCTTCCGAAGAGTTATTTTCGACCATTTCCTCTTCATGATTTTTGCTTTTACCTTTTCGGCTGTATTCTTCGTATCGTCCAACGTCTGCAAATCAGTCAAGTAGAATTTTAAAAGCTAAATTTTTAATTTATCGATTATGATAAAAATAAAACTCGGATGTTTTGAAATAATTCTTTTTGTACGCACTCAAGACTTTGGAATTTTTCGTGTACTCTGCATTTGTTACTGGTTGAATCAGACATTCAGGGAATGACCGACTTTCGCTAAAAAGTGCCATTTTGACGATCGATGTGCCAGCTTCGTCGTCGAAACCTTCGATTTGACCGTAATAATTCGCAAATTTTCCCCCGATTATTTTTACGAAAGATCCTTTTTCCATCTTCAATTGCTCTTCTTCCTTTGTTTTCGAACCCATCTGTTTTTGCATTTGTTTTTGCAAAGTAACCTTATCAGCACCTAGGCCCATTCCTTTTGGCCTTAACTCTGGTATAGCTGCTGAAACAATTCTATAAAAAAAGAATTTTATATTTCTAGACAGTTTATCAATAAGTAATAATTTGTAGATTTATAAATTTATTCTTACTTTGCATTTCTACCAATTCCTTCGTCAGGTTTCCATCCCATGCCTCTTAGCATTGCCAGGCCAAAAGCTTCAATAGGAATTTTTTCATAATCTTCTAGAGTGGCCTGTAATTTTAGAAAAAACATAATATTAAGAAGAACATAATAAAGAATGTAATTTAATTTTTAATACTGTTAAAAATATTGTTTCAAACAAACCTCCCGCTCGCCTTGTAAATTCCCATTTTCTGTTACAGGTAAAGTAAAATTAGAGTGTTCAACTTTTGTAACATTACTCTGAAGATCCTGAATTATTTCACTAGCTGCTTGCTCATCTAAGCTTTTAGGAACATTTTCATGTTCGTCAGGTTGTTCTTTTTTAATTTCAGAAACATCCATAGGTGTGACTTTGCTATTATTCATAGAAGGTTCATCTGAGGTGTTATGTACATTTTCATCTTTGTCAAGTTTTTCTTTTTTAATATGAGAAACATCCTTAAGTGTGATTTCACTATTATTGACAGCAGCACTGTTGTTTTCAATGTTAACATCAACTCCATTTTCCTTTTTGATTTTGGGTTCAAAAATATCTGCGTCTGTTTTGTTTACAATCCTATCATGCCAGGTCTTGGATCCTAAAAGAGGAATGACAAGTGGCTCTTCCTCTTTTGCTTCACCACTGAAAAAAGATTGAACGTGTTTTAATAAATTTTCAGGATTTTATGCAGTAGGTGATAAAAAAGTAGCCAAATACAAACCCAACGACTTTGATAGCTTTTTCATCGATGCACTCGATATAATCTACTGTCTTCTTTTCTTTTGGTGGCTGAATTTTCAAAGCTGGCTTTTTAATTGATTTGGCAAAACCAAAGGATATTTTTTTCCCTTCGTCTGTCATCGTCGATTGAACGTTTTTGCGTAACTGACGATAAATTAGAATTCAGTGTTAATTACTTAAAAACGGTTCTGTTTCAACACTTTTTTAGAACTCATATTTATATTACTGGCTCGAGTATTATTTATTGAAAAATAAATACATAATACACCGCAGTTAGCTTTATGAGCAAAGTGTATTTTTATAAAATAATGTAATAAACACACTAAACACTCTCGTATTGAATTCGTTGACACATCTAACCTAAAAATATTGCAAAAATAATCGTTGTTGTCGCATTAGCGCGATTAGTAAATTCTCAGAATTAGCTTCTAACGCTACCTGACTATGGTATTCTGAACTAATGAAAATATTTTTCTTTTACCATCCATCGATTTTACGTATATATGCCTATATCTCACACATACATATTTAAATAAAATTAATATATGTAATTAAATAATATTATGTATCATAAATATGTATATAATCAAGGTGCATAATGTTATATAAAAGAATAAAAAAATAAATTTCGGCAGATATTATTCGTTTAGTAAAATAAAACTTTTGTTTCAAAATTGTATCAAATTTTTATTATTTATTTTATTATTCATTCCTTACCATATATGATATTCTCAAGTGGCATATATCGAAATGCGTCAAATGCTAGGAAACGAGAAAACAAGCTAGATAATATGTTGTTTACAAATGGCGAGATTCTTTCAAAGCGAATTATCGAGGTAAAACGAAAATGTCGGTAGATCAGGATATTTTGCAACCATGGGAAGCAGAATGCTACATCCAGAATCTACAGCCTTTCAAATTCGACGAAATTGCATCTAAATCGTAAGAAAAATCGACTGAACGAAAAAATCAACCTGTCATCAATTTTTTTCAAATTTTCATTTTAGGTGGTTCGAATTCCACAAAAAGTTAACACTGTTGAATCAACAGAGCACTTTGGAAATCAGCACTCTGCGCGAAGAATTTATTAAAGAATGGTTTGTCAGCTACCAAAAGGTATTAAAGATTATAGAGACGAGAAAAAAAAATCGAATTTAAAATCAAAAAATTCAAATTCTTATTCCTCACAGATTCCAATTCTCATTCGCGAAGCTATTCAGATGGAACTTTGGAAAAGTAAAGTTTTTCCGGGTCTCAATTTACAGCAGAGCGAACTTTCAAATACTTTTATGTTGTATAGTTTATTCTATCACGAAGTCGTGGCAGTTTCTTTATTGGAAAACGTTCTGTTTCACGCGGACAGCGCGGAAACTCTTGACGATACGGTTGTTGATTTAGTCGATTATGCAGTTGAGAAATTGAACCTGCTGGTCGAATTCGGACATGAAGTTAACGAGAATGACCAAAATAATGAAGAGTAAGTTTGTTTCATGAATATTTTAACAAGTTAAATTCGATATTATTGTTCCGATATTTTTTTAAAAATTGAAAAAAAAACGTTTGAATTTTATCTTCAGAATGAATGAATTGCTTAGCAAGAAATCAGAGATGGAGTTTGATATTCGGATAAAATGCATCTCAATCTTGCGTTACCTCGCAGAGTTCGTTGAAAAGTTGCCACTTTGCGTTCTGTCGAGAATGCTGACGGTACACGACGTTCCCTATCTTCTGGTCGTACTCATTGAGATGCATCCTTGGAAAAAAATGAACGAAAATGGTTGAAAGAATCTTTAAAATTTATGTATCCACACGTAAATAAAAAATTACTAGAAAAACTTTTTCAGACGAACCTACTGTGTATGACAATGGTAGATGGGAAAAAGTTAACGACGAGAATGCAGATAAACTGTGCAGAGTGGAAGGCCAGATTTGGCTCGGACTGAGAGAGCTTCTCCTAAATCCAATTTGCAGATCATATTACGAGTTAACAGAATTTCGGAAATCCAACTTAATGAAGGTATTTTTCTACGTTAAACTACGAATTTTTAGTCATTTATCAAACAGCCAAGATGTGACATTTCATTTTACTCTAGCTACAAAAATATTTGCAAGAACACGTATTGGATCAAATAGCTCCATTGATAGAACTTCGTCAATGGTTGAGTTACTTGAACATGTCAGCTCCAACCCCAAATTCCAACTCAAAGCTAAATTTAACAGTAGAAGTCGTTCCTCAAATAAAATCCTCCATTAAATCAAAATACTGCAAAAAGTGGAAAAAGTTGCAAGCTATGCATGCTGAATATTTATGCACAAAAGATATTGAAAAAATCAAAAACATAGCTCAGATACTAGGTGATGCATATAATATGGACAAACTGGACATGGTAAAGTTAAAAGTTTGTGCTCGATGTAAAGAGCAGGCGTCAAAAAAATGCTCAATTTGCAAAGAAGTCTGGTACTGTGGACGGTAATTAATCGAAATTTACGAATATTTCAAAATTATATTTTTTACAAGCCTCAAACATTTAGAGTTAATTTTTTTCAGTGAATGTCAAGTCAAAGACTGGCCAAACCACAAGGACGTTTGTCCTAAAATAATCGAATCGAAAAAAGCCTTTGGAATTAACGAGTGAGGTAAATTCGACAGGAATCAAGTTTGGAACAATAAAATTTTCAAGTTTGATATTTTATTAAAAGTATCTTAGTGTGTAGTATTTCTTTTCATGTATTCCATAAGCACATCCTTGGCAGGAGTCTCCTCACCGAAGTCCTGGAAATATCAAGAAAGCTTGTTAATCCCTGCAATCTTAACATGCAGAATGTATTGAAATAAAACGAAAATGTCAGAAAGGCAAAAGCCTCAGCATGGTTTTTTTATATTTGGGTTCGACTCAGTAGAGGGAGCCAAAAATTCATCACATCAATAAAATGACTTGAAAAAACAAAATGAGAATGAAAATATAAAGACCTTGATTACAACACACGAACATCCTACGACTTTGCGCGCCTTGCCAGCAATGTCGATCTTGCAGAGACCAGCCCATTCTCCCAATTTTTTGTTGTTGTCAACTTTTATGAGAGGTATTTGATGTTCATTGCACAAAGCTTGTACAAGCTTCTTGTACATTGGCTCGTCACAATTCTCTGCTAAAATGCAGAGCATAGCTTGTCTCCTGGAATGTGCAACCAATTAATATTTACTATGTAATAACAAGATACTCAAACTGCAGTTTTTTCACAAAGCCAGACTCACTTGTCGAGACACTTGGCAGCTTCGTGGAGGCCGTGTACAACGCCGTCGTGAATAAGAGCATTTTTCAGAACTTCTTGGAGCGCCTGGTTCACGTCCATGGAACCGCTCGCATTTGCGACCAGTGGCGCATCGCTACTGTAAATAAGATCAAAAAAATAAATCAGTAGAAATTTTATTTACATTTTGAAAGTGTCAACCACGCTCCGTAGATGCCACAAGAAAGTGAGGTTAACCGGAATTTTTTAACTGTAATCAATACGAAAGATTGGTACCAAATTTTGACATTAGTAAGAAAAAGTACAGGAAAATCATTGTTAGGTGTGCTTGATATAAAATAATGAACAAAACACCAAAAAACTATCGCATGTTTACGAGAGCGTGGAATTCTTATGTTTGGAATAGTACTTACGTCTCGACGTCGGACATGGTTTTGACGAACCCTGCGGCTGAAATAAACAGTTTATATTATTATCCGGATAAATATAAAGGTCTTCGGCAACATTTTTCTCTATGAAATTGAACGATGCCATCGTAATAGATGGATTAGCTCAGCGGTGAGACAAAACGTGTTCTATCTACCTTTTTTGACGAGGAAAGAGAAATGGGCCCGGATAGCTCTCGGCCAACGGTCTGGCTACTCGGCTTCCCATTGGCTAGGGACAAAGCTCAGTGCGACATCTCTCGGTGTATTATTACTCACAGTCGATAAATTCTTTTTTATCATTCATTAATAAAATAGTTGTTCTGCTACCGACGAATTGTTGTTATTATTTATTATTATTATTATTATTATTGACACAGAATTTAATTTTTCTTCAGTTCTTTCGCGTAATGAAAGTTTTACATAGACGGAAGTAAATTTTGAAAAAAGTGATGGAATATTTGTTCATTTCGAGAGAAAATTTTATTTACATTGATACAATATCAGTAAATATGTGTACTGAGACTTAGCAAGGTTATTCTTACATGGATTGTCGTTTGAATTACACAATGTACAGATATAATAATTCGAGTTCCTCGAACCGAAATCACGAGCTATATATAATAACAAAAGTAAAAAAAAAATTAAACAACATAAAACGATTAGCCTAAAAAATGTCTTTTTTACAAAGTAAAGACCGTTCGTGTAAACGTTCAACGGTTATTCGTAGAATTTTTCTGGTGCAGGTACTCGTACGATCGCGTGAGTCACGAAAGTAGTCATTTTTCGTTTATCAAGTAATTTGCTTCCTTTTTTTATCAATTAATTAAGTAGGAGGTGAAAATCGCGGATAGGGCCAACAATAGTGCGGTGGTGGCGGCGGGCCGGGCTGGCCCGTGGCCGAGTGTTGTGCGGAGCTCGCTCCGGGCGCGAACAAATGATGCGGGTGGGCCTGACACCCGCCCGGGCCTCGCGTCGACGTCGACGACGATTCTATCGAGACTCCTGCCTGAGCCTGGCAAGCTATCATCAAGCCATGGAAGTCGAACTTGTAAGCGTAACGTTTTCCGTGGACTTTCGTCATGATGTTTTTATCGTAATAATACCTAAAAAAATATTTTTTTTTAAATTTGTTATTTTCTTTTTTCTTGTGAAAATTTTGAACAGAATTACATTTCGCAGAAACATTCATAAAAATAATTTTAAAAATCGACAAAGTAATTGCTACGTAATTTTTTTAATATTCGAAGTTAAATCTTTATCATTTTTATATCTAAATACATGGTAAAATGGTCACAAAGAAAAACTTGATAACAGTTCGATAAGAGTAAATTTTGTAGTTAAAAGAATTGAAACATTTTCTATCGTGATTCATCTATGATTAAAATATAGTTTTCTGTAGTATTTTTCGATAATTTTCACGGATTTACTTTAATAATACGCTCGAGCGTGAATTTTGAAATGCTTCGCCGTTTATAAATCGAGATATATACTGATGAAGATTGAAACATTTTTTTAACGTTCCTTAAAAGAACATTTTAATGATTTTTAGCATCAAATATCTCGATTTCTAAATGGTGAAACTTTTCTTAAATAATTTTTGCACCAGTACGATATCAAAGATATATAATCAATCTAGTCTGAAGAAAATTTGTAGAATTTACGAATTTTCTATAAGAAAATTAAACCACTTTAGAGTTTGACAACTCTTGAACCATTTAGTCAAACGTTTTTCAATTCGACGCGAAATTTTTTTTAGATATTTGGAAACAATCTACCAGAAATTTATCCAATTTTTCATTTACATTTTATTTGTATTTTAAAAAATAGTGCTCTTAGTAAAAAAGGGGTTCGTTACCTAAGTGCGCGCGATAATTTGTCGTAATTCATGTTTGGCTTGCTCTTCCGTTCACCCCATCTTCGCGCAACCTCGTCCGGGTCCGTTAGCTTAAATTCGCCGTTGGAGCCCTCCCACGCGATGCACGAAGAGTTAGACGAATCCGAGAGTAGTTCGAGGAGGAATTGCCATAGTTGAACTTGTCCACCCCCACCGACCGCCCCTGTACCACCTCCGGCGCTGGATGCTGCTCCAATCAGTGAACACGTTCTCTGCAGGAGGCCGAACCTTTCTGAGATGTAAAAAAAGAGCAGAGGAACAAGGACGGATTATACCGAGATCCGGACTTTCGAACGACGTCTAAAATCTTCGTCACTCACAAAAATCGTTTTCGAGAATCGCTCATAGAATATAAACAAAAAGCATTACTTCCGAATAATTCAATTATCAACCGATCGTTTCAATTTTCGTGGTAATAACTTTCGCTCGCTTTCCCTTTTTTTAGAATTAAGAGTTATTATCGAAGGGCAGGCGATTTATCGATTTGACCACCCGGAATCGTAATGAATTCACGGGTTTCGTGGAATCGCGACGTAACTTGGAGAGATAAGCGTAAAAGCGCGACAAAGAGAGACCGCGGCTGACTAGCAGACGCGTGAGAGAAATCACACGAAAAAAAGGAATACTATTTCCATTAACATGTTTCTAGTCGAAATTCATAGATGACTCTATCATCCGCTTAAAATCTTTCGCCGCAGGAGATTCTAGTCGCGCCGATTGCGACGATTTTTTTTTATAACCCGACAACGTGGCGCCTGTTTTGAATTTTTTTTTTCTTAAATTCCTCCCTCCGTCGCACACGCATCGCGAAATGTGCAAAGCTCGACAGGACGCGTATTAACACCGACGAGATTAAAAAGGGGATAGCATATTTTGTTTAGTGACATTGATGCTATTTTTGAATAGCGCTGAGTAAGTCCTTGCCCGCTCGCAGGGTTTCAGTCTAATGAAAAAAAAATCGTAGGTTGATTTTTCTTCGAGTCGTATTTAAAAAGATCCACGAGAATCTGATGATAGATGAAATTCTATAAAATTATTGAAAAATACATTTTTGGTTCTAGAACTTTTATTAAGAAAAAAATTGTAAAATGGCAGCGATCTCTCAAACTTTTAATGTTCAAAAATGAATTTTAAAAAACGAAATATAAATTGAGTACGATTATGTATTCAAAAGCTCTTATTTATTGTCTTTAAAAATAACTTTTCGAAGAATTTTTTCTGCATTTAACGAGTAATGGCAATACAGAGTCGAAAAATTTAAACGATCCTTTCACTATACCAAAAAAATTCATTAAAAATAATAAATTTTTACTATTTTCTTGATGACTGAATTGATTTTCCAAGTTAAGTAAAGTACAACGCACGAACATTTTTAAATCAATCGAGAATAAAATCTGAAAGTAGGAAAATACGTTTTGTACATTTTGGAATTTTCAAAAAAAATTTGAATTTTTTTTTCAACCCATTATTTTTAATTACAATGAACGTTTGAGGATTTTAAAGAAATGGTACCGTTGTAAAAAATGGCCGCCGTCGATGGATGAATTCTCGATTCTTGTTGTAGATGCAAAGGATGAGTTTGAATCCTCCACATGACTCTCTCGTGAGTTTTAAACTATTCGATCCTCCCTCTACCTCCCGACTTCATCATTCTCAATAATTTCATTATCTAGTTCAACTCGATAAATAGACAGTGAATAACCATTGAAATTTCGATATTCGGACATTTTTTCGTCGATTCGCGATCCTTCGATCGTGTCTCGGAATCTTCGATCGCGATCGTTCCGACGTTCTCGACACTGTAATTTTTCAACGAAGCACTTGTCACCGATTTCACAAAAAAATTAATTGTCGGATGATTGCGACGACTTGACAATCTTTCTAACATTTTATTCATCTCGTTGCGAAAATTTTACGACGAATTTCAGACGCAATGCGATTAATTCCATCGATCGAATGCGTGACTCGTTACTGACGAAAGAAAAAAAAATCGTTCGAAAATTAATTTAATTTCTTGCGAAAAAGGTCGTGATCGAAGAGAAAGGGGATGATGCAGGTTCGAAGTCTACGGGGCGATGGACAGAGTGTAACTGAGCAGCGACCTTTGGCTCCGGTGATTTCAGAGATTGCCCTTATCGTGGGGCAAAACCTCGCCCCACTGCTCCTCATCGTTGTCGTTTCTTCTCAGCGTTTCAGACTCAAATACCGCGGGGTGTCTTCACTGTCTCTACGTGCAGTTTTTCGGAAAATTGAATCGTTAAAATTTTCGTGAAAATTAAATTAAAGTATGTAATATATTTATACGGACAAAGTTTTTACGAGAAATTACTATTTTTTGCCATATTGCGATATAACAAATTAATAATTATGAAGATTTTTTGTACAAAATATAACAATATTAATTAGAAAGATGTTCAAAATTGCAAATGTTCAATCTTTTATTACGCAGTATATGATAAAATAGAATTCAAAATTAGAATTTTTCGTTTAAAATTGTTTCCATGGTTCGGTAAATATAAAAGAACAAAAAAAAGATTTGTTCCAAAGTTTCATTATTTTCGCAGTGAAAATAAGTATGATAAATGGTACTAAAAACATTTTTGTCACGCTGAAAGCGTATTGAACGAAAAATATAAGTACGACATTTTTTGAAAGGGATGAAATACGAAATATCCTCAAGATTGGCATTTGATATTTTTAACGAGAGATCCTCGAGTGAAGTATGTTCGATCTGTCACCGGAGGATCGAAACTCCATAAAAAAATAATGGAGCGAGGCTGGGGAGGGTTTTTTCGCTGATCGTGGGAGACGCGTTGGCCGAAGATTTCGGTATAGCGAATGTTTCGCGCTCATCAAGAAAACAATATAGTCGCTCCCCGTGGCGGTCGAGCTTAACGTTCTCGAGGTAAAAGGCTGTTAGACTTTCTCCGGGGAAGCTCCAAGTACCGCGTAAGGTTTTGCCCTCGTATAACTCCTCGAGCTCTCTCGCTCTTCAGCCTCGCGCGGGGCTCGTCGCACACCGCCCGTCGAGCTCCGAAAGCCCCGTCTGCGCTCTTCACGCCCAGCTTTCTGCCGCGCCACCCCTAAACACTCGATGGTTTATTCATGAGCGAGAGATTTCCTGTCTCGCTCGCTCAACCCCGCGATAACACACGCTGATTCGTTTAATAAACGACGCGAGAGTCTGCGTAAACGGCCGCGTTATTCGCAACCTCCCGGAACTATATATCTCGCCCTCTGGAAGGCTCAACCGTGCCAAGAAACTCAACCGAAAGTGATTTTCTCACTTTTCTTTTGTTCTTTCTTCCTGCTCTCGTCCTCCCTCAAAATCGTGCCCACGAGCCGGCCACTTTTCTTCTCCCCGTCGCGCCTGCTTCTTTTTTTACCGCAGCCGCAACGAGATCGCGAGCGGCAGAGAGGATGAGGCGCGAGTTTTTCCGCGAAGGAATAAAACGGAATTTAGAGTCGGAAGTCGCTTTTCCCACGATTTATGAACCTCTTTCGTTACACTCGTTCCAAACTATGTTTTATACAGGAATAAACTTTTTTTCCTTACGACCCAATAACTGTCCTCGCGGGAGACGAAACGATTCAAAGTTTTGATTCGCGAACGTCGCCGAAATCTTTAGCGTTGATTAATTTGTAATTAAATTTTATTTGTTTTTTTTTCGTTGATCGCGCCATTTTATGGATAAATTTTTTTTTTCGGGAAGAGAGAAGAGTGACGGAAAACTATTATCATGACGATATTTACTTTCCTCGCATGAAATCCTGATAACGTTTATCGCTAATAGATCGGCTTTTTCTCTCCGTTAAGGGCGGTCTTAACAGATGAAAGTCGAGAGGGTCCCGGACGAGGTCTCTCGCCGACGCGGGGCTCAGAAGCTCTCGGGAGCTGTTAGCAGCTTCCGGTCACTTTGGTCCGAGGGCCAACCCCTATTAACCCTCCGGAGCACTTCTCACCCTCCCGCCAATACAGCCACACACAAGCGTGTCATTTCGATTTACGGGACGAAATCTATCCTCGCGATTGTTCAACGCTTTTCCACCCCCCTCGATCTATTTTTCACCTTCCCATTTTTTGAATCCCGCACCGAACGGATTTACGGCGCGCTCCGATCGTAAAACTCACGAATTCCATACACGAGCTTCCGCGCTTCAGATTTTTAAGTTCACGTACTTTGAATTGAAAAAAAATAAAATAAAATAATACGAGGGAAATCGTAGTAGTAAAATTAAATCGAATGAAAGAACACTCGCATACGAATTATTCAAACATTCGTTTTTATTTCGTTCCATTCTACGTTTTATTTTATTTATTTTCGAATTTTTTGTACAAATTTAGTACAAATTTTGTATTTGTAATGGAAAATTATTGTTAAAATTTGCACAACATTTTATGAATGTTTTAATTAGTGGAAAAAATAATAAAAATATTGGAATATGATCAAATTATTATTACAGTAAATCATATCTTATATAATGACCCCAAAAAGAATGCTTGAAATCCAGGACGCATTTAAGGAGAGGGCTTTAAAATATATAATTATCATTTTTGTAAAGTATTTTTAAATAAAATTCGTGAGAGATACTTTTTTGAGGGGAATACTTGGAATTTTGACGGGTATCCGCGGTGAATTGATTGCCGAAGAGCGGGAGGAGAAAGAGAGAAAGAATGCGAGTGCAGTCGCGGGCTCGTTACGGGAGCGCGAGCGAGAGAAGAGGAACGAGTGAGATTTTTATACGAGCAGCGAGAGAGCATCGCCGTATGACTCACCATCGACTTTTTCTTCCTGTAGAAGATCCGGGCTGTAAACGCCGGTCGCCTGGAGCCTCAGGTAACCGAGATGCCGGGCAAGAATCTTGCCACCGGGTAAACGCTTCCACTGCGACAGAGAAACCTCCAGAAGTTCCTTGCCCGTCGACGGCAGATCCGTCCTCGACGGCAATTTCTCGATCGAGAATGCACGACCGCACCAATTTAACCAGGAAGCCACGTTACTCGAATTCCATTCCGACGGATCTGCCAAAATTATTTTTTCATTCTCTTCATTTTGCCACTTATTCTCAAATCCTTCCAAATTTCATTATTTTCATGCTAGATATATTAAATTTATAACGTATGATTAACTAAGATAGTTTTTGTAAATCAAGTTACTGTTGTTCGTAGCTTTGAATGAAAATTTATTATTTTCTCCAAATATTTGTTTTCTTTGGCTAAAGTATTTTCAATACATTATTAAACTAATAATGAGTTTTTATTATTCATGTTTAGAGTATTTACACACAGTTTGACTCAACAACTGTTACTCCTGATTTTGTCTGAATTGACACTCATCATTCACTAAAAGTATTATTCTCTATTATTTTTAAAGTGTTATTTATAAAATGTATTATTATCTTACATTAATATTTTTTGTTGAGGGTGGAATTTCGAAAATACTTTTTTATATAGTTAGTCTTGAGAAAGTTGCAAAATAAAGTTAGTATTTAAATTATGTATCTTTATATCAAGTAGTTCTGGTTCTACACTGATGAATCATTCAATCATCTTTCTCTGCACGCATAGCGGATTTACAGATGGGAGTAGAAAGTTTTTATTTCGGACAGAGCCATATTTTTACATGCAAAATTGTAAAGTTATTTCGGTTCGTAGACACGTGGCTCGAAATTCATTCCCACTGATCTGTCAAAATGATTTTTTAATCTTTTTTATATTACCACGTATTCACTCATTTGTAAATTTTATCATTTTCACTATTCATTATCAGTCATCAATCAATCAATATATATAAAAATTTTCAAAATATATTTCAAAAAATGTAGTTATTTATATTCTAACGCGCTTAAAGTAGTTGACAAATAAAATAAGCGCCGATAGATTTTCTTAAAAATTTGCATAAACTTTCTTTGACGTCATACGCACGTGTATATACAAATTTCGAGAAGTTTCACTATGTCGAAGTCGAGATATTTATTGGTAATAATCGTACTTTTCCGTACTTTCTCATAAGAGTTAAAAGTTGGTCTTCAACAATAAATATCTTAATTTTTAGACGGTGAAGCATCTTGAAATTTTGCCCAGGTATCTCTACACATCTATCGTAAAAATTTAATTTATTTGTGCAGCAGGGACATTTATCATGTAAACACCGAGACTCAGTACCTTCGAATTCGTCATGAAGCAATTATTATGAAATCAACCATCAATGAGAACGTTTCAGCCAAGAATCGTAATAAAGTTTTCAAAGATTTTATAAAAAAACCATTTCACTGGGCTCACTTTTCCTTTTAGATCTCCTAACTCGCAATTTATCAAATAGAATCTAATCCTCCTTACAATCAAGTATGACTAAGTTTTTATTTTTAAACACCAGTTTACCAGCATAAATTATTAATCATCGTTTCTGATTTGATAACATTTTTTTCTAAAATTTTTTACGATTTATTTCCCAAATCACGTATATAGCCATTTCGTTCCGACGGATCTGTCAAAATGATGTTTTCACCGTTTTTACCCAAATTTATTGCAATCTGTCAAAAATTATATAATTTTCATGCTGCGTAAAATTAATAAAGCAAAAAGTTTGTATTCAGAAATAATTTCACAAATGAAAATTCACAAATTGATTTATTTACAAGGGAGCAAAATTTTTCATGGAAATCTGTTGATATAATTATTATTTATTTCATTCCAGGAAAAATAAATCTGACGTCCTTACTCGACGGTACCATGACTTGTTCTGTATCGAGCGTATCGATCGCGTTGTCATTTCTCACGGGCCCCGTCGGATCCGACCAGACGGATTCCCTGGCAATTTCGCAGAGCATCGAAAAATTTTTCTTATCGCAGCACTCGGTATTCGTAACGTTCACATCCGACGGTTTATCACTCGGGCACGTCGAGGTTTTGTCCGAATTTGAAGAACGCGGGGAACCGGCGGATTCGGGATAATCTCTCGTCACTGGGATCTCACTGGTAGTTTCGTCAATGTCCATATTCTCGGGCCGCCCCGAATCGACTGTTTTGCTCCGGTTGTAAATTTTCGACGGCTCGTCACATGGCCGATTTCGAGTATTTCGGATTCGCGGAGGGAAGAGAGCGGCGCGGTGGCGGTTTTTCATCGGCGGCGACGACGAGGACGACGTCGGGCTCGTCGTCGCGTCACGTGACCCGGCGAATTTTGAAAGTACGCGAGCGGTGCAGCAGCGGCTATCGTTCCTCCATAATCCATTCTCGTCACAAGCCGGCGAGCCTCTGGCGCGAGCGAACGGCTTCCCCGGCAGCGGATCGCGACCTGCTCGCACGAATTCACCAATCTCACCGGCCACGCCGCGGCGATGATTCACACGGGCATCGACGGCTGCGACTCTCTCCCGCCGTAAGGGCCGAGATGACGGCGAAACCGCGAGGCAGTTTGAAAAACAGGAAGATAAAAAAATCACGATGACTCGTCGTCGTTACAGTCACTCTCGTATGACTCGCTCAATTTTTTTTTCCCTATACCAACTGCTCGCAGCATTCTCGGTAGAGGGTCGGTGGTAGCGGGTTTACGTCATTAACGTAACTTCCGCTCCAAATGGTATCGCGATAAAATTCGCGAAAGAAAACTTTGGAAAAACGTCGTTTTCGTGTTCCACGAGAGAAATAAAAATTGAAGCTGTAATGAGTGTTTCACGGTCGACTACATTTTTTTCGTTCCTCGCCGACTTCGAGCTTGATCTTGAATTATTGACGATGGCGATGATTTTTCCATGAATTTCACGGATCCGAGTTTTTCCAGTTTATACAAAATGTGTTACGAGCTATTATTCGTGTGTCAATACAGCGCGAGACTTTTAAATATAGAAAAAAAAGGTGGAGGAGGAGGGACTACGGAGATTCGAATACGAGAGTGAGAAGTTGCGAGAGATCCGCGAGGATTTGTGCCTCGTGGGCTCTTCCTGAGAAGTCCGAGGTGACGGCCAAAAATCTCCGGCTACTCGGTTTCCCCGTACGATTTTCTCTCCTTCTCGCTCTCGTTATTCCCCTACGCTCGTTTACGGAGATAAACGGACGCGTGCTCTTTTACACAGATCCCGGATCCCCCACCGAGCGCTCCGAGTCACACGGACACGAAGGATCGAGAAAGCGCGGGATCGATTTTTCCCAGAATCGAGGGGTGAGCAGGATCAAGAAATAACACTATTTTATCATTTTTAACTCCCATGAACACGATTTTTTTCAACTTTTTGCTCCCCTTACTTTTCACTTTCATGTTTTTAAATGAAAAATTGTTTGCAGGTTTAATAAAATTATCCTAAAAAACAAAATAAAAAATATTTTTGACTTTTCAGCACGATTCTACAAATAGTTTGTACATAGAATTTGAAAATTAATTCGTGATTGAATCCTTCAGTCCCTTCGATCATTTTTTTCCGATTTGTAAACATAAACGCGTTTGTAATTTATAATTTTTTTCTTAATAAAAATATTACTTTTATATTGAAGGATGAATTCCACAAAGATAATAAAAAAAATGTTGAAAATAAAAAAATGTCAAAACATCGTACATAGATTGTAGAGCAAAAGAATTGATTTGACCCTGATTGCCCCGCGATCGCGATATACCGTTCGGAGACCAACACAGGCGCGTTTTCGTCATGCATCGGGCGCCTTGGTGGGTGAATGGAGAGCGAACGTACGTCGATTCCATTGGCCGGTGGGTCGTCGTGATTCCGGGAAGTTCCAAACTGAGAGAGAGAGAGAGAGGAAAAGAGCGAAAGAATCCCCGTGGAACGAGTGTTTGGGAGGCGTGCATCGTCCACCGCTGAATCATACCGATCTGTCCGATCGCCATCTTCACCCATTTTTTCTTCCTTTTTCTTTTTCGGAAAGCCGCACGGACACACAGATCGAGGGAACCCACACGGGCTACGTCTTTCAGATATCGCCGACAGTTGTAGCGCCTGGGACGTCAAGAGGAGACGAGAGGAGAGAAAAATAAGATAAAAATAAATAAGAGACATTAGATATATATATATATATAGAGAGAAAAAAGAAAAAATAACGATGTATCAGAAATAATGTTTCCGTAATAGCATCTGTCTCGCCCGGTCGACCGGTTCCTCTCCCGTTTTTCACGCAATCTGCAATATAATGTAGATAATTGGTGGTAATGTATTGGAGAAAATGGAGCTTCGTTACCAAAACTCGACTGTTGGGCACACGACGGGAACACACACGGGGAAACGTTGCGTGTGGAGTAACCGGATGTCGAGATGACTGGGCTTGGCTATCGTGCACTTCATCGCTCGTTTTCGGGCTCTTTTCGGTACGAGCACATTATAATGTGCCTCGTGTAATCCGTGTATGTTTATAAATCGACGGCTCAACTTGTCAAGATCTTCGGCTCGGCTGCAGGTCCGATCGGCGTCTTTTGTCCCGAGTGGAATAAAGAGCCGACTTCTCTCACGGGAACCTACGAGGGAGACGCGAGAGAGAGGAGAGGATCTTTTTTCGTAGCGGTAGGTCGAGACCCTGAGAACGACGACGAAACTCCGTAAACAAATTTTCTCCATAATGGAACAAATTTTCATATATTTGACGATATTTTCGGTATGACAGTGTGCCCATCGCACTCTCGTGACGGTGTAAAAAAAAGTTAACGGATTATCTTTCGATCGCACGCTTCTTTTCGGCACTTGGACTCGTCGATTCTGAGAAGTCGATCGAGCCCGTGCTGGATGCAATAAATATTAATGTACACGTGAATTCGATATCGTCTACTTTGCTAATATTATTGCCGCTTCTTTGCAGCTTTCACAGCCTTTGGCTTTTGCTTCTCGCCGCCGTAGAGAACGTTCGCTATCACCTCCGATATTTCGGGCATATTGTTGTAACTTCTAAGATTATTGAGCTGCTCCATTCCCTGAAAAAAAATATGCAAATGCTTTCAGACTGTTGAAATCAGAAAACGTTTTTTTTTTCAAAGCAATTATCTTTGATCGACCGACCTTCTTGGTTTCTGGATCGTTCATCATTTTCGGCAGAACTCCAATCAGCAGTAATGGTAAAATCATCATGAGTACCTGGAAATAGCCAGTCATTCTAGTTATAGTAGCAATTATAAAAAAAATAGTGACTAAGAATTGACAAAAAACGTAATTCCATTTACCATCGGGTTAAACAAGAAATCTGTGACTCTCCATTGTTCCCTGACTTGGAAGTAGCGGAACGGCGTGAACGGCTTCAATTTCAATGGGTAAGGGACTTGCATAATTTGCGACGGTTGAATCAGATTGACTTTTCTTGCTCTTAATTTTCCTTTTGAATTGATCTCGACTCTGACTGGCTCATAGACGTAATTTGGATTGACCACCTCCACGATGTAGGAACCGGGTGGCACATTGGGTATTGAGAAACTTCCGTCTTCCCTGATTGGACAAAAGTGCAAAGAATAGATAAAAATCGTAAAGATAATACTTTTACTTGTAAAATACATAAATTTGATTAACGTTAAATTTATTTACCGGAGGAATCCGTAGTATTCTCCACCATGAACCATCACATGAGTCATGAGTTGCCATCCGTTCGAATTGCTGTTTTCCCATGGGTAAACTTTGCCTTCGATCACGTATAAATCGGTCGATTGGTCTTCATCGCTTTCAGCTACAATTTCGCTTGTTATAATGCCAAAAATGATGAATACACACGAAATTAATCTTGACGATTTCATGATTGAAACTTGTCAAAAAAACACGCATGAAGTTTTTGTCGATTACTCAGCTGATGTTCAGTCGAACCAACTTAAAATATCTAGAATTAAATTCTCTAAAAACCTAGAAAATTTCTCGTTTTGAAAAAAACCTTTCTGCTTTTTTCGAAATACGTTTCAAAGAAAATTTATGCTGAAATAAAAAATAAAATAGCTAAAAAAATGTATCGTATCAATAAAATATTGAAATAATCGTAAAATGATTGGCAACACGAACATCTGTGTAATTATCGATAAGTAGGCAAACTACGATAATCACAAAAAAATACTCCAAAAACTCGTGCTGTAAGGAAATTCCTAGAACTTGTCACTAACGCTATTTGTCTTGAACTCAATGGTGAATATACTCATTTCCGGTTTTCATTTGTAGAGGTTAACTGTTGTCAAAACACGAAGTGTGATTTTAAACAAATAACATTTATTTTTTTTCATTTACTACAATGCCTGTAGTAACGAGAGTGGTGTAAGTAAAAATTATTTGAATGAAATTAATTCATTTTTGACACGACATTATTTTTTTTATTACAGAAAGCCTAAAACTCACAGAGGCAAGAGAGCGATTGTAAAACGAGAACCACAAGTAGTGGAGGGTGCTAAACAAACGTTATGCATAAAAGGATCAACTGCATCTAAAATCGTGAACGATTGTATGAAAGATTTGGTGAGTATTTCACTTTTGGTTTTGATTCTATAAAATAATTCATTTACTAAATACATCATTTCTTTATCTTTTTTTACAATTATAGTACAGTCTCAAAAAACCAGATGCTCAATTGATGCAGAAGAAGAATGAAATCAGACCTTTTGAAGATGCAACTCCAATTGAACAGTTTTCGCGTAAGCTGAATGCTCCACTGTTCATGTTTGTTTCCCACAATAAAAAACGTCCTAACAATCTAGTCATGGGAAGAACGTTTGAGCATTCGTTGCTAGACATGGCTGAGTTTGGTATCGACGACTTCAAAAGTTTGAAGGATTTCAAGGTCAACAAAATATCAGAGGGAATGAAACCCATGCTGGTATTCAATGGAGAACTGTGGGAAAACAACAGAGAATACGAGAGAGTCAGAAATCTGCTGGTTGACATGTTTCAACGAGATGTCACAGAAAACATCAGATTGCAAGGATTGGAGCATGTTCTCAGTTTCACAGCATTTGAAAATAAAATTCTACTGCGGAGCTACAGGTATTTTAAAAAAATCGATAAAATATTAAGCATGCAACAAAACAAAATAATTCTTTTGTAAAATTATTAACAGGGTATTGCTGAAAAAATCTGGCACAAGGACCCCACGAATAGAATTGGATGAAATAGGACCACGTGTCAATTTAAGTCTTAGAAGAACCCATCTTGCAAGTGATGATTTATTCAAACAGTCTTGCAAGAAACCCAAGGAGCTCAAAGTCAAGAAGAAGAAGAACATATCTCAGGACAAGCTTGGCTCTACTCTTGGCCGAATACACATGGGTGGACAAAAGATAAATAGTATTCAGACTAGGAAAATGAAAGGTCTCAAGAAAACATTGCAGGAAAAGAAAGCCGAGCGAAAAAGGGCTAATGTCGAAAGTTCTACAGTTAGCCCGAAAAAAATGAAGGTTTCTGCAGAAAATAGCAATTAGTCAATTTTTTTGTATTTTTTAACGAATATATTCATATAAATATATGTTTGTACAAAAGGATTACCTCTATTACTATTTTTTGTGCTAAGGTACTTGATTTTTCATTAAACTCCATGTACACGTGTCCTTATGATCCTGTAACGTAAAAGAATCATTTGAACGAAAGTTTTTTCTAAAAGATAATCTATTCTTACCTTTATTTGAATTCCATATGCAGATAAATCGTTGCGAACATCGTCACAAGCTCTGAGCAAATCTTTATCTTTCACTGCAGATTCCAGAGCTCGGATTCTTACAATTTTTCGAAAGTTTACAAACGTCTCGATTATTTCATCTAATTGATCCGATTCCCTCTTCCTCGTCACTTGTTCAGAAAATCCAAAGTTCGAAAGAATCGTTTTTATGTACTCCGCCACAGCCGCTATACTCCAAGTAGGAGTTGACGTATATTTTTCAACCTAAGGAATAAATTTATAGATTGAATTTCACGAAAGACTGCTTCTAACTTAAAGACATACCTGTGCTTCTATCAGTATTTTATGTACGACGCTAACAAGGTCTTGAATAGTGAATATAGCTTTTGTAGTATCAAAATCGTTCGACAAAGCTTCTTGGACTTTACTCTGTGTCAGTTGCAATTCCTGAAAGAGATTTTCCGTCAAAACGACAATTACATAAAATTTTGTTTCATATTTCGACACTCACGCGAATAACTAAATTTTCGTCTATGCTCGATACATTTAATCGTCCAGAAACGTAATCATTGCAAACGCTCAAAAAGTTTTCCAATTTATGCAGTATTGTTACTGCAGCCTGCATTCTTTTATGTGAGAATTCAATATCTGCAAGAAAAATATTTTAAAACACTGGAAGATCAGACAAAGTGATTGACAAAGTGATTACCTGTTCTGTAACGGGTGAGAAGGCAGAGTAATCTAAATTGATCCGAGCTGTAAGACTTCAGCAGGTCTGATATGCTTACTGTGTTCTTCAAACTTTTAGACATCTTTTCATCCCCTTTCAGATGCAAGAATCCACTATGTAGCCAGTAATTAACCCACTGATCAACATTGTGATGACAGCAGGACTGGGCTTCCTCATTTTCATGATGTGGGAATAACAAGTCAATACCTCCACTATGAATGTCTATTGATTTTCCAAATACAGAGCTGAAAAAAAATGTTTTCTCAACACTAATTTTTTGCTCTTTTCATTCATTTTCTTCTAGGAATAAAAATATTGACTACAAACCTGGCAATTGTGCTGCATTCGATGTGCCAACCCGGTCTGCCGGGACCCCAAGGACTTTCCCAAGAAGGCTCACCAGGCTTTACGCTTTTCCACAAAGCAAAGTCAGTACTTGATTTTTTAGTGGGATGCTCCTCGGGAGGCAACGCTTTTATCAGTTTGCCATATTTTCCATATTGTTTTGTGTCAAAATACACAGATCCTTGGAACATCATATTTGTGTTATTACATTTGTGCAATAGTTCTGACAATCAATATAAATTTCTTACCATCCTTTCCAACATATGCATTATTTGCATTAACTATTTGTTCAACAAAGCTGATTATTTGAGGAATATAATCAGATACTCTGCAGAATGCGAAAGGCTTTTCTACACCCAATAATGTCATTTCATCGATGAATTCACGCTCGTAGTGCCTCGTCAATTGCTTCCAATCCTGTTTAGTTTGTGAAGAACGTTTTATTATTTTGTCATCGATATCAGTTACTCCCATAATTGTTACAACATTTATATCAAAAAATTTCGTCAGTATTCTTCTGATTATGTCGAATCGGACGTATGTGCTGAAAAATATGTAAATTAGAGAATTGAACGATGGTTCGAAGTGACAAGTAGCAAATTTTGATTGAAATAATACCATGCATGTCCGATGTGCGAAGAATCGTAAACAGTGGGACCACACATGTACCATGTTGCTATTTTATCATTTTTCAGAATTAATGGAACATTGCGTTTCAATGTCGAATTGTAAATTTTCACGTCAGTCGTAAAACCTTCAGGTTGCACCCAATTGCCCGATTTTTCTTCGTGCATGAAACGTTTGGAAACGAATGAAAAATTTCTCCTCGGAAATCTCATGTTTAGTTTTAGAGCAATAGGGCTCATCACGGAGGTTTTTAAACTGATTGACATCGCCATCTGCAGGCACTTTTTTCTGTTTTGGTTTTCAGAAAGAACCGGTGAATAGAAATTGGAAATAAAAATTTTGACGTGCGTACACAGAAAAATGTTGAATCATTTAAAAACTTGTAGCAAATTATTTAAAAAATTAGCTACAGTTCGAAATCCTGCTAGAAGTTCAAATAGACATTTCAGTAACGAGGTTAGTATTGAAGTCAATGTGAGGTTATACTAATTTTCATTTTTTTCATTTAATTTGAAAAAATTTTCTTTATTATTTAACAAAAAATATATGTTGTAGTAATTTCAATATATTTTTAAAATATTTTCATTTTTACAAGTCTCATGTCTACCCAAAACGAATATTTTCGGGTATTCAACCAACCGGTACTGTGCATTTGGGCAACTATTTGGGTGCAATCAGAGAATGGGTACGATTGCAAGATTCTGGTGAGGATGTGATCTGGAGCATTGTTGATATGCACGCCATCACGCTACCGCAGGTTCAAATTTATATTCTTTCTGAATTAAATTGAGGTTGCAAGAGAATTAAAACATTCATTTTCAGGATCCAAAAGAGCTGCAGCAAAATATTTTCAAATTGACAGCAACTCTGTTAGCTTGTGGAATAGACCCAGAGCGCAGTATTCTCTTTCAACAGTCGACTGTGCCAAGACATGCAGAACTTTCCTGGATCCTAGGTTGCATCCTTACCATGCCAAAGTTGGCCCAGTTGCCACAGTTCAAAGAAAAAAGCAAAGATCTCAAAGATATTCCTCTAGGACTCTACATTTACCCTGTATTACAGGCTGCAGATATATTGTTATACAAGCAAGTTTCATAATACTGGCACAGTGTTGCAAATTTACAAAAATTTAACTCTTAATTTTTATTCATTTTTTTTACAGAGCCACACATGTGCCTGTTGGAGAAGATCAAATCCAACATCTACAGCTGACTTATCATTTAGCACGCATTTTTAACAACAAGTTTGGCATAACATTCCCGCTACCGGAACCGATAATCAATGGTATTTCAATGAATATTTTATATTTTTCTATCTTGATAAAAGTATGGATTTTTTGAGCATTCGTTCTGAATTTTAGCATCGAGCGGTCGTATAAAATCATTACGAGAACCGACGAAAAAAATGTCGAAATCTTGTGACAGTAAAAAAAGTCGGATTGAATTAACAGCCACACCGGACGAAATATTACGCAAAATAAAAAGGGCTGTCACGGATTTTACATCCGAAGTAACTTTCGAGCCCGAAACGAGGCCGGGAGTTTCAAATTTAGTCACTATACATTCTCTGACTAGTGGAAAATCGCCCGAAGAAATTTGTCAAGAAGCAAAAAATATGGAAACAGCTCAGTAAGTTAATTTTTTAATCCAAAGTTTGCAATCACTCGAAGTTTCTCTTGTTAAATTCGTTATTTTATTCAGGTACAAACTTGTGGTGGTTGATTCAGTGATTAATCATCTTGCACCCATAAGACAAAAATACACGGAATTGATAGAAGAACCAGCTTATTTGGAAAGTGTACTCAAAAGTGGTACAGAGAAAGCAATGAGTATAGCTTCTGAAAATTTGGCAGAAATTAGGGAAAAAATAGGTTTTGGGAATGGGACTTTTAATATAATAGCTGAAAGTATCAAAGTAGAAGCAGAAAGATAATTTCAAAACCAATGTACAAACTATTTATTGTAAATAATTAAAAAATCGTCTTTAAGGATATTAATTTATTGTTTCATATCAATGACTAGTTTGCCTCTCAGATGACCTTCCATTACTCTTTCATAAGCTCTCGGCAACTCTTCAAAGGGATACACTTTTTGCACAACTGGAACAATCTGTGAATCAATGAAGTTGTTTTTAAGAAAGACAACTTTTATCATTTTAAAAAATAAAATTTGTTATCGCTCACTTGTCCGGATTCTACGAAATCTTGAATCATTTTTATTCCAGTCTCTGAGGGTGTGAAAAAGCCCCACTTCACAGTCGACTTTCTTTCCTTACTGGGTAAATTGTATTTGAGCAATTCACGGAGATTGTTGACAGTACCGCCGATCAGACCGTGCTGATCGACGTTTTTTAGAAGCGGCGAATTTAAAGTTATGTAAGTGTCATGAGGATATCCTTTTTCTCTAATTCTATCTGGCCCTTGTTGACAGCAGTCAAGAATTATATCGTATCTGTGGAAAGACGAAAATTTTCGAATAAAATTCGAAAGTACAAGATGAAAACCCTGAATTTTTTTCTACTTACGGTCCTTCTTCACGGATTCTCTCGTCAGCATCTTCTTCTTTGTAATCAATTACGTTATCAGCTCCCAAATTGATCAACATGTTGATAGCGTCGCTACTGCAAGTTGCTGTCACCTGAACATAATTTTTAAAGAATTTTATCAATTTCTGTGCAATATACGATTATTTTAAGGTAGTTCTATCAAATAATCGTTTTCTCAGAATTTTGTTAAAAATTTTGCAAAAACCTTCTGATACAATGTACAATTGAATATTAAATTTTGAGAGGTTTCTCTACGTAAAACTCGAGATATCAATTGTCAAAAATTACTATTTTCTGCAGTCTTTCATAAGAGCACGTGTTAAATATTGCAATTTTCAACTCTTGATATTTGACTTCTGGGTAGTGGAACTTGTTGAAATTTTGCACAGCTCTTTATTGTACTTCAAAGAAGCTTCCTCAAGTTTTTAAAAAAATTTCATACATACGTGACAAGTACAGGTCACCTTGTACGACCTTGAATTTTGAGTATGTTGTTTTTGAAACAATTAGCAACAACTTTTCTCAATTTTAAGCTCAAAAATCACATGGTATTGAGATAAAAACTTTTGACTTGACTGTACCAATAGAATTACCTTAATCAAAGACACTCACATGATTGTTCCAAGCTCGTAAAAGTTGAATTGCCAGAGTCCCTACTCCTCCAGAACCTCCCAATACAAGAACACGACGATTCAATCTTGTTGGAATTGCACTCTTGTAGCACAAACCGCCTGTTATCCAGAGGGCTGACCAAGCTGTGAGGCCAGCATATAAAATACTTGATGCTTCGACATAAGAAATATTTTGCGGACGTTGATGAACCTTTGATAACAGCAAACATTTTTTTAAGCTGTACCACTTGAAAGTAATTAATTCAAGTATTAAATTTTACCAGACAACTGTCAACAACGACGAAATTTGCATGACAGCCTTGTCGATCGATAGGAACAACTCCCCAGACTTGGTCATCCAACTTTAGTCTGCTGTCTACGCCGTGTCCCTTGGAGAATATTGTTCCTGAAAAGTCTCTACCCAATGTCAGTGGAAATTCTATTTCAGGATCACCATTGAGACCTTTGGTTTTGCGTAAAAAGTTGAACGTAGTTGCTCCATATCCTTCTGCATGTTTTAAAAAAGAAACACTTAAGTGCATCATTTTTTCATTTATTTTATGCAAATTTGCATTCAAAGTTGACGAAATTACGTACTCGTCATCACTACGTCGATAGGATTTACACTGGAGGCATCGACTCTCACCAAAACCTCATTGGGTTTAGTTATTACTGGGATTCTGACGTTTGACAGTTTCAAATCGTCCAAACCGCCATAAGAATGTACTTGCCACGCTCGTGACTTGCTGTCTGGATTTTCGTTACATTTTGTAGATAATTTCGACAGGTATCTCCGTTGCGTTGACGGTTTTACGTTTCGAACAATTTTCACAACGCTAACAAACATCGCTATCGAGTAAATTTCGAGACATCAAAATAGACCTTGGATGACTTTTAGGTTATGTTTCGATTCCGAGTGTTTTTTTTGACAAAATTATTAGGTAACGAAATCAAAAACATACATAACAATCTATGTACATTTACATGTTGTACATTTGATATCGAAGGATAAAATATGTGATATATGTATTACGAAATTTCTATCGTTTAAAGAAAATTATAATTCACGACGATTTTGTAGCTTGACAGATTATGAAAACACGATAATAAAGATATGCCCTATACAGCTGCAGAATATAAAATTTAAATGATAAAGTACTTTTGTTTTATTTACGTGCTAACCAGAAGCGCCTAACAGCCATATTTAACGTAACTGCCAAGATCAAGCTCGCATCGACTGCCAAAACAGGAGATGAATTCACTGTTAACAATTTTTAATCATACAAGTAACAACGCGGCCACTTTTTCAAATTTAACACAATTAAATTTATATTTTGATGTTCTTCTGGATGCATACTCCATCATAGCTGACACTCACTCAATTGAACTTGTGAAATTGCGAGGAAATGTTTTTCAGTAACGAACTTGTAAGACCCGACACGTCTTACCCCGACACTTTCTACCGGCCTACTGATTGAAATTTCAGTCGTTAATCCGAACAATTAAAATCGTGTTCGGTTTTTCCCTCGACCGATTACCATAATGGGATATTAATGACCAAGATATTAACGAAAATTAATAATCAATTAAAGTTAATCGTTTTTCTTGCTACGCTTCACGAATTTTCTTTTTTTTTTATGTATACGATTCCAGAATTTTTATGTATACGATTTCGTATTTTGCTGTTCTTCTAGGCGCATATTTCACATAATTTCGCATAATATACGCTCTATCCCGAAGAATCGATTAGAGGCCTCATGTCTTTTTTAATATAGAACAAGAAATAGTTAAACAATTAAAAAATTACAAGTATTCTGCTAATACACGAAATTAAATTTTCTATTCGCAACGTAAAAGTGGTATAAACTTTGAATTTCCGCAACGCTGTGTAATCAAGTAGTAAAACTATTATATCATCAGACGAATGTCTGCGCATTCGCAGATTAATCTACTTACGAATGCATACATTGCGAGGACACGATTTATTATCGTACATTTGAAACAATTCGAGTGAAGGACATAAAGAATTGTTTCAAATATTTCAAAATGTGTAAAGAAAATAATGAAACAATATTTGGATCCTATTTTCAATAAAAACAACGTGCAATAATACTAACGATAAACAAGAGATTATCGTGCCGTTCTAATTGCTTTCTCCCCTGTGCCGGTTATCCCCGTGCCGGCTCGGCTTATTAATCCGGCATCCCCTTCCGTCATCAGAGAAAGAACGTATTTACTTTGCGAGATAAATATACACTCTGTTTTTGACAGAGTGTTCTTTTTTCTTCTTCTAATGTGTTTTCTCTGCTGAAAGCATTTGCTCTCAAATTTTGCATGCTTTTTCTTTTCGAGGAACCGTATAATTATGATGTATACGATTGGCTGCCGTTCACAGAGCGATTTCTGCAGCATTGGTTCCGGAAGTGGAAATAATTGTTCACAATAATGGTTATAATTGAGGGAATATTCGGCGAGGGGGAAATTCACGCAAGGCGGGGCACGGAGAGAGAAAGAAGCCGGCGTTCGTGGTATAGAATTCGTGGGCTCTATACAGAAATGTAAAAACGTAAATATACGGACGTATGTGTGTGCGGTATCGTAAGATATAGATGTTGAAGGGAATAAGAGACGGAAGAGCGCGCAGGCTCCGGGATCGATCGAGTATCGTCATAGTTACCGTCTTCTCGGTGTATGCGCCTTCCCGAGCGTCACGAAGAAGACGTATGTACGGAGCCGAAAGCCGAATTCAACTTCGGGAGTCGCGATGCGGAGCCTCGGAGGAGGGGCGCAAGAAGCGACGCAAGGCGGACAAGTTGGAGGTTAAAATCGCGTCGAGGCTCAGTCTTCCTGCACGATTGCGAACCGGATGCGAGAGAAGACATGCGGGGATGAGGAGAAAGGTAAAACATCTTGAAAATTAAGATAAAAGGGTCCCGGGGTTGAAATACGGACGGGATGAACAAGCCGTAAATGCTGAAATTTGAGTTTCTGTGTAAAAAGCATGAAAAAACGGTTATTTTATCGCGCTAAAAGACACACGCAACGAGCAAGCGCTCGAATACGACAGAGGGCGCGAGCGCTCCGAAAGCTCGGGAGTACGAATGCCAGAGGCCCAGGTTGTTCTGGCTGGCGCAGGGCGGGTGTCACGCGCGAGGCTGTAGTACAATCGTGAACTCGAGAGGGCGAGAGCCTCCCCGGAGCGAGAAAGATAGAGAGAGAGAGCTTCGCGAGAGAGAGTCTGTTTATGTATGTACGAGGGCGCGCGCGCGCGCGTGTGTGCGTGCTCGCAGCGCCCTCGCGAATATAAAATCGTCAATCCGCCTCGTATCTCGCGGAGATTCTCCACGGTACGAGCAACGCCGGTGAAGCGCGAATCGTCACGCGCGATATCTCCTCGCACGGGGGATAAAAATTCGAGAAAACGGGCGCAAGGGCCGCGGCAGTGTCGATAGGAACGGACTCGAGTGTGCACAGTGAAGTCTCGGACAAACGGAGCGACGTATGACTCGTAAGAAGCGGAAAAAAAAACGGCACGGAGGAAGCGGAAGGAGAAAAAAGAGCGTTCGCGAAATATCGACGAGCGCGGAGCATCCTGCTCGGCGGGGCCTGCGATAAAACATTCGAGAGTTTATCGCGAAATAAATATACGTACGTATCGTTCGAAAATTTATCAAGTTGCAAGAGAGAGAGAGAGCGAATCGAGAAGATCGAAAAGCTCGGGGGGAGCGAGAGAGAGAGAGGGCGACTGACGGCGAGTGTGAGCGGCAGTGGCGGAGCGAGAAAGAGAAAGAGAGAGGAAAGGAATCGCGTCGCGGGCGCATCGCGGGCGCAGCGGGGATATTGACATTTTCGGCTAGGGACGCATTCGTGGACCAGGGGCTTGGTGCCTCTTCGCTGTGCTCGCCGAGAGATTCATTTTTATGCACGCACACACACACACACGCATATTTACGTTCGCACAAACACACGGGCGTACATCAATGTGTTAAAAAAATGTATACAAATCCACGAACGTACGCGAATCCCTCGGAAATAGTACGATGAAAACGGAGTCTCGCCCATCGACGGTCCCATGGCCGAATTTCGGACGAAACCGCTCGATATCTGCGAAATAAAAAAAAAACATTACGACAGCTAAAACACAACGCGGTGCTGTTGTCACGGTACGGTATCGTTTGACAGCGATAATTTTGAAATCATGATTATTTGCGATTGACATCGAGACGAGATGAATTTTAGTGTCGAAGAAAAAATGTTTTCTTTTCTTTCGGAACGAGCGCTCGAGGATGCGAGTGAAAACACAAACGTGCGAGCGAATGAGACTATATTCTATATTTTTTTTATTTAATTTATTTTCGTCTATTTTCCCAGTGCCAGTGAGAAAGTGTACGGTGCGTATTTTCCCCGTGCGCGGTGGCCATCTTCGTTTTTTTTTTCGAATGTATTCGCGACGAGAGATAGAGAGGAGAAAAAAGGTCCCGAAGATCCGGATGAGGGAACGGGTTGAGGAGCGGGAGGGATCGAGCGAGGGAGAAGAAAAAAAGGGTGCGGCGTCTGCGGGGTGGGGGTTGAAAATTCGCCGGACAAGATCTTCGGGAATGCGGGGGGAAAAGAAGAAAAAAAAACAAAAAGGAGCGAAAAAATACGTCACGGAGGCGCTCGTACCGGTTGTAGGTTAAATATTTCTCCGGTTCGACGATGCGACTCGAGCTTTCTCCTCTCCTCCGTCCCGCCGTTTCTCCCGTTCTCATTTCGCTTTCGGAAAAATCGAGCTTTGCGCCCACTCCGGTCTCTCGCCCCCTTGCCACACATTTTTCGCCGTGTCGACACTTATTTACACGCGTACGCGCGTATTTTCAACGTGCATGCACACACCCGCGCTCGAATCCTCCCCGAGCTTTCTCTCTCTCGCCGTCGCGCATCCCCGCCCCCCCCCCCCCGTTTTTCGTCTCTCTCGCGCGCGCTCTCGAGTCCTCCCTGCGGCCCCTCCCGCCCCGTTCCCCGACCGCCAGCCGACATGGCGATGTGTCGCGGCGGTCGAGCTTTCCCGACTCGACGCACACCCAAAACTCGTCGAGGACGCGATGTCGTCGACCGTAAGTCATCCTCTGTATCGAATCCAACGTAATTCCCCGTCAAAGATCGTTTCTCCTCGCGCCGCTGCGTCGTTTTCTTTCCTCCGGTTTTTCTCGCTCCTTCCCGACGCTCGTCCCCGCCCGGACGCTCGAGCGCGCTATTTTTCTCTATCTGGCGAAAGAAGGTGGAGATTTCGAGACAAAAAGCAGACAGAGATCGAGCTTTTTCCGTTACAGTGCGAAAAATAGTGCCGCAGTTGGCAGCACTGCGTACAATATCGAATCCTCGCTCGGGTGTGTGTACACACACGACTCGCTGTTTCTACTCGTCCTTTTCTCCGCTGCTGCTGTTGTTGTTATTGTTGATCGCCGCGTACGAACGTTCCTCGGTGACCGATTTGCTTCTCGAGCGGGCGGAAAGAAAAAAAAAGAAACGGGGACGGGAATCTCGTCGGCTATCGGAAATCTTGGCGCGCCGTTTTCGCTCCCCGATTACGTGTATTGCCAAAAAATGAAAATAAGGGCGGAGCACCGCGGTACGAGGGGAAAAGGGGGTAGCAGTGAGACGACCAGTTGTGACAGTTTCGTGCCATTTTTGTGCCGCGTCCCTCTTCTTTCGGATTTATCCTGGAACGCCGGAGCTTATTCTCTCTCTCTCTTTTTCGCTTTCACATAAATTTTTGTCTCGATCGTTACGTGCAGTGAGTTACGGAAGTATTCATCCTCACGGATTTCCCGTATTTATTTCCATCGAGAGTGTGAATTTTGTCTTCCCAGAGAGGTGATTCGTGAATTTCATTTTTTTCTACCTTAGTTAATTTAATATTTTCGATTATTCTTATTTTAGTCAAGTACGTCTTCAAAATACGCTTTGTTTCTTTTTATTTTTTTACATTTTGGTAGTTTGTTTTTTATATCGAGTGAGTGAAGTTTGTGTGCGAAAATGCGATGTTTGTTTTTCAACGGTCGCTAATCCGTTATCGAATTTGAAAAAATCCCAGGAAAATGGCCATTGAATCGTCTTTCCAAAATATCGTCGAATGCCAGGTATATAGAGTAAAAATCGAGTAGTCGAATTTTCTGCCAAGTATTTGAAGGAATTCAACGTAGAAATGAAATTTCGAAAAAAGCTGCTGAGCTTGAAAAATTAAAGTAGATAAAAATTGGGTGAAAAACAAATGCGGAAAGAGTGTCGGTCTCGCTGGGAGAGTTTTTAAATCGTGTTGGTGAAGATGGAGAAAAATATTTCGGAAGCATCGAGTCAGAAAGGTGGCAAAATCATCTTTGAATCCTTTGGCTTGTTCTTGGATACACGTCGTGTCAGTGATCGCGACCGTTGACATTTGCAGTCGTCCTTCTCTCTCTCTTTCTCCTTCGTCCTCTCGGCACCGACCCACCGGAGCCTCCTCCACCACGGCATCGCAAAAGCCGCGCCTCAATTCCCGTGTTGCACCACATATATAGCATATGCGCTAGGAACGGGGCTTGTCACGGTTGTACCCGGGACTCCGATTTCCGGGTCCAATTTATCGACACAGAAATTACTCCATTTTTCACATTTTCCCCGCTATTATCGTTTCACGCTTAAATCATCAAATTAATATTCAACACGCTACCATCCATTTTAATCGCTTATCTTCAGCCGAGCAAATCTTTCAACTCGATTTTTACTCACTTCTACTTTTGTCGTGTCAGATTTGAAATTTCGCAGTCTCTCTCGATTTCAATAACAATTGTATTCTTCTCTTGCGTTGAAAAATTATTTTATTATACATTTTTATTCACTATTATACAATAATCTTATCGAATGATTGAAATTATTTTACTTTATTTTTGAATAATTTTACCACATTGTCAAAATTACTACATCATTTTCATGAAATTATTTGGAGACTTTTCGAAATGTGGATTTCATATAATTTGAGCAATAATCATGAGTAAAGATATTTTTTATTATTTAAAAAATTATATAGTTATTTTAAATAAAGGTAAATTACGTTTATCATTATTTGATTTATATTTTTCTCAATAATGTTTGTCGGTTGAATTTGTATTTAATTTTTATCAAATTATCTGGAAAGGTATTTTCTAGAGCGAACGAACAATTGTGCGGAAGAATTTGAAAAGTGACATTGAAAGTGACGAAAAGACGACCTTCGTTTTTTTTGGAAGAAGTAAATGAGAATAAGAAGTGACACAATTTAAACATTGACGTGCACCGTGTGTTCCTCGGGGTATATAAGGGCGTGAGTGTCCGCATACAAAAAAAAGTGAGAGAGAGCAGGGTCTAGCCCAGTAGCGTCTAAGCCAAACGTTGTTCTCCCCCAGTTTCCATTGCCACCGTTTCGGAGAGTGCGCGAATTTTTCGAGACCGAAAACATGAAGAAATATCCACGGCAATTTATTTTTTTTTTTCAAAACTTTATATATTACGAAAATGATAAATTTTCTCGAGTAAAATAAAACTGCAGAATGTAAAAAAATTATGAAAAAGGAGGTGACGAACATTCTGAGATTTTCAATCAATTATTGTCGACTCGTAAATAAATTTTGGAATATTTGACAAATATTTTGGAAAAGTCCCACGACAGATTTTGAAATATTATTCTTTCGCCGAATCTCGTGGCGTCTAAGGCAAACATATTGTTCTCCCCCAGTTTCCATTCCAACCCCCGAAGAGTGCGCGAATTTTTCGAGTCAGAGAAGAGAAAAAAAAATTTCGCAGCTAATTTCTCAAAACTTTATAGGTCACGAAAGTGTTACATTTATTCGAGTAACCTTTAAACTTCAAAGCCGTAAAACCAGGTGAATTTTTAGTAATCTTGAACACATTAATTATAGATATCTTTAATTAATTATTTCGACTCGTAAATAAAGTTGAAGATATTTGGGTTTTCGAAAAAAATCTTTGACAGATTTGAAAGTACGTTATTTTAGGTTGAACGACGTGAAGGAAATTCGTATGTCGTAATGGGCGAAGGTTTTAAGCTCGAAAAACAATGTAACGAATCGTTAGGAAGGACGGTAAAAAATTTGGCAGGTTGTCGTACGTTTTATGATTAGAGGCGAGCGAGGTGAATGCGCGAGCCTTATCGCCTTCGGTGGGCCCGGGGCTTCGTGTGCAGTCGAACGATAATAGCAACGATCCCGCGCAAATTCCACGCCCATTCTCGCCTGGGCTAAAGCCCTTCGTAACGATGCAACGATATCGCGCAAACCCACGCACACGGGAGCATCGCATCAAAAACCATATCGTCCCCCCGATAAACGCTTACACCCGCGCGAATATATTATAAACAGCTATACGGCTATTGACTTTGTCGAATCGTGCCACCGAGTCCAAACAAACAGCCGCCGAGCCAACTTTTCATCGCGAATAACAACGCGCTTACCTAATCCAATCATTTAGCTTTCATCGATCTATTTCTCCTCGAATATATATAATTAAACCCGATTTAAACTCAACGCACACCAAATCCAATTACGAAACCGCGCCAGTATCCATCAAACGTCAGAATTTTTAATAAATAACATTCTTAATAACAATTAATAAAATTGAAAAAAGAAAAGAATAATAATAATAATAAATATAAAATAATAATTTTAAAATATCCAAACGTCAGAATTTTTAATAGATAACATTTTTAATAATAATTCATAAAATTTAAAAAAAGATAATAATAATAACAACAAATATTAAATAATAATTTAAAAATAAACAAAATATATATGGAATAAAAATGATTAAAATTAGAACGTTGGAAATAATTTTTTTTCTCAGCGCGTGTGCACGTCGCTGAAAATATACTTTTTTTTTAACGGGGAAGATAAAATAATGGATAATTGAGATTGCTCGATTAATTGGTATAATTGCGTGTCTGCGAGAAGGGAACATATGGGAGCGAAGGGAAGTTAGTGTGGATGTATCTTTGTATGGAGGGTAGTATATCGTGACCTCGCAAGTCAACGAACTGTCGATGCCTCGACGCCCGGTCTCTCGCACCGGGGGTGTGTATCGCTCGGTCAACCCTCATTTAGCATCATCAGGGGTGCAATGCCACCACGCCGAGGAAAAAAAAAACATCCCGCGAGAAACCCAAACGTCTTTTTCCCCCTTTATTCTTCACACCGATCATTTTACTATATTTTAAAAAATTGAGACATGTTATTATTATTATTATTTTTAATAACATTCAGAAATAAATTAAAAATTAATTGAATTTTAATTTATCGAAAAGATTATTTGAAAATAATCTGAAAATTTGTATTTTTTTAATTGCTCGGAGACGTGTTAAAAAAAGTTTGGCTAGCAACGATTTTATCGTCGCGGAAAATGAAAATTCTTGAAAATGAACTTTGAATATTTGATGGGATGTAGCGAGGTAAACTGGTACGGGCGGAGCTTCGAAATTGACGAAGGTTGAAGCTCGTTGCACCCACGCTGGAAAAAAAAATGCATGCATAAATATGAAACTGGGATCTGAGGATGCAGACCGCAATACTTTTTCTCGCCTTTTCTACTTTCGCATTTTTTGCTCTCTTATACTCTCTCGTTTTTTGTCTCTTCTATTTTTCTCGTCGTTATATACACATATATCGAAAACTGTATTTTACTGGCATTCGTACGTCGGCGTCTCTCACTCGTTTCATTTCTGTCTATCCTTTTCTCGCGTAATCGGAACCCCCGGCGTTCGCCCAGCGGAGTTTGGCTTCCTGCCTGGCGCTTTCCTCCCCTATTTCTCTCTCTCTCTCTCGCAACTTCGTCTTTCTCTCACACGTACCCTCTGTCCTCTTTATAATACGCCCTTCTCTGCGCATACGCACACCTATGTGCATAATTTGCTCTCTTTTGGTTTTTCCTCTCGACGTTACGAAGGAAAAAGTCTGGAATCCCGATACTCCTGGACCAACGCGTTCAAACCCTTCACTTTTTCCTTCTCTCTCTTTCTTTCTTTTTTCTTAATTTTTCATCGGTGTTATACCGCTCTCGCAATTCGCTCACTCAAGAATTTTAACGATTTTCAATCAGCGACGACGTTTCGGACTTTTCGATGAATTTTGTACGCGGTTTGCTGGTGCTTATTTTATCCTTTTTTTCGCGGCCGGATACTCCCTCTTTTCGGGTCATTTTTTGCGATTCGTGTCAGCGCACAATCGGGACGAGAGTGTGCCAATAACTTTTTCGTCTTTATTATTTGTACGTGAGGGGGAAAAATGATAGCGTTTCTCGGAGAACTCGTGTGGGAAAGGATTTGCGATTCCTGGCAGTTTCTCGGATTTTTATCAGTGCAGCTTCCATTTATCTCCATCTCTGGCCTCTCCTTTTTTTTTCTCTCCGTCTCTCTCTTTACCTCCGGCTCTCTTGTGCAGCTCCACCCTGACGTTGCAAACCCTAGTCATTCGATCCTTGAACTGGGTCATCTTTGTTTTGGAAGAGTTTCGTGTTTTGTCTCCCTATATACACTCACCGCTATATGCCGTTGTTATTTATTCTGTGTCGCGATAGGCCAACTTTCCTAATTTACACTACTTTCAACATTTTCCAATTTCGAAGCTGCTCAAACAATCCCTACATTTTTCAGCCTCTAAATTGCTCGAATAATCTCTTAAGGTGCTTGGGTATTAAATCAATACTAATTAGGATTCAATGATAATTTGAAATTTTTGTTTTTTATATAAAATATGTGAATTTACCCATTTAGATAAAAAAAGCAATTTTTTAAATTTAATTTTATCCTATATTTAAAAAGACACGAGGTCTCTAATCGATTCGTCGGAGTTAAGCGCATTATGCGGAGTGCATGAACTTTTGGCTAATCTCTACTCATTAAAAAAAATTCAACGTGCGCTGCTTTGGAAATAATGACCTTGATGCATGTTTAAATCATTTCGCTTTGCAAACATTTTCAAGAATTACCTATTACGAAGTAGATGTTATCGAGGATACAAAAAGATATTGCCACTTGAAATTTTGAGATTTTTCTACTTGCGATTCTCGAAAAATCAGACTGAAGGTACTCGAACACGCTAAATTTTCTCAGCTTATGCGAAAAAAACTTGCAACACAATTTTCTATTATTTATATCCAATATACCTATAGTCAAATATACCTGAATAGTTCGGTGATCGTAAACATTAAAAAAAAGAGAGAAAAGTCATTAAGCGTAACGAGGAAAAAAATTTTCAAATTTTCGTTAATTACTCGGTCATTATTGTTTCCATGGTGATCGGTCGAGGTCGAGGGAAGAAAGTGTCGGGGTAAGACGTGTCGGGTCTTACAAGTTCGTTACTGAAAAACATTTCCTCGCAATTTCACAAGTTCAATTGAGTGAGTGTCAGCTTCTATTGAGTGTCAGTTGGATTTTATCGAGCACATTATGTGAAGTTATATGATGGAGTATGCATACAGAAGAACAGTAAAATATAAATTTAAACATATGTTAAAAAAGGAAAAGTGGCTGCGTTGTTGCTCGTGTACAAAAATTTAGCTACGGTATGTTTGTGTCCACAAAAATCGGAAACTAGACGATGGAGTGCCTTGAAATTTTTACTAGACATTGCATTTTAACAGAACAAAATTATTATATGTTTTTTATCCCGAAATTGCAGCGGAAACGGAACATTTGAAAATATTTGACAAATTACTATATCTTCAAGACGTAATAACTTTTTAAATAATTGATATATTAATATAATTCTAGCGCCGTTCGCTTCGTTTTGCAAAAATCTTCAAAAATCACCCTTGACAAAGTTGATTTGGTGAAGAGAAAGAAAAGATATCGCTAATTGAAATTTTCATGGGTCCACGAGACCCAGTGTGACTCACCAAATTTTTTGAATTTTTTTTTTCAATTTTAAAAGCCTATTCGATCGGAAATTTCCCGTAGATAACGAAAATGCTACTTATTCGAGACGAAATTCACGAATTCAAATTGAAGAAGCCAAAAAACTGATTTTTGGATCAGTTTTTTGAATTTTTCGATATGAATTCTTGAGTTTCGCCTAAAATAAGTAGCATTTTTGTTATCTACGGGAAATTTCCGATCAAGTAAGGTCTTAAAATCGAAAAAAAAAATTCAAAAAATTTTGCGAATTTTTGAAGGTATACCCCTTTCCATTTTTTCAAAAATCTTCAAGACGTCATAACTTTTTGAAAAATTGATGTATTAACGTGATTCTTGCGCCATTTGATTCGTTTTGCAAAAATCTTCAAAAATCATCCTTAATAAAGTTGATTTGGTGAAGAGAAAGAAAAGATATCGTAATTTGAAATTTTCATGGGTCTACAAGACCCCAGTGAGACCCCGTAAGCATTCAAAAAATTTTTGAAATTTTTTTTTTCGTTTTTAAGAGCCTACTCGATCGGAAATTTCCCGTAGATAACGAAAATGCTACTTATTCGAGACGAAATTCACGAATTCATATTGAACAAGTCAAAAAACTGGATTTTGGATTAGTTTTGGTATTAACGCGCGGGCACAAAGCACCCTAGCCACTACAACCTTCTAGTAACTTTAAAAAAAATAGTAAAAATAGTAAAAGATCGTAAAAAAATTGTTATGTAAAGAATTTGTGATAAAAAAGTAAAAAAAATGATATTCATATTAATTTTTTAACTTGTTTAAAAAAAATCAAAATCTTTTTAAATTTTTAAAGATTTCCGTTTATTCGTAAAATGTTCAAGGAGCTGTGACTCCGTCAATAATTGAGATACACAAGAATGAAAAAAGTCGTGCTTCTGTCGGATTCCGTAGTGTTCATTGAGTCACGACCAGGGTAACGCCGAATGGATTTTTCTTTGGTTGCAGCGAGGAGGGAGGACGGGGGAGCTCCATAGCCAGAAGCCAGATAGCTGTTGGGACACATTATTATTGTCAAGAGTACACGGTAGATTTGCAATTATCTCGTATGGCTCGATTCAACGAGAGGACTTTTCTTTCTCTTTTCTCTGTTCTCGGAAGAGAAGAGGCAATATTAGTCACTTTCAAACTTGGATATACGTCTCCGCACACTTATCTCTCTTGTAAGCACACGTACATGATTTTACAGTGACATATGCATTACGTTTGTACGAGCCCAGGTGGATGCTCGTTCATATGTACAAATAACGATGAGGCTTTTCTCAATGCTGGGAGATTGGCCTCGATCCTTGTACTTGTCAGCGTTTACCTCGCCTTCAACCGTATATAATATCGATTATCGAACACACGTGTGCGCGCCCCTGTTCGCCCTTCTACGTGTGCGTATCCAATTTTTCCTCTTTTCGTGGCTCTTCTGTAAACTTGGATTATCCTGATGGTCTGTCATTACAAAGAACGATTCTGTAATCTCCACTGGCTGACCTGTTACCGGCCTCGACCACTGCGGCATCCTCGCCGTTTCCCCTTTTTTTCTCAACGTCACGATTTCTCGATAAAACATTTTTCTCCGAATGCCTCTCGCGATTGTAACATTGCTATATCGATAAAAAACACAATTTACATCTTTTTTTACACTTTACACTATTAACAAAAAAAAATTATTGATTTTAAGAATCTTCTCCATAACGTGAGAATTTTTGTTGCATTAATTGTGCAACGATTATGTTGTACTTTCGTGTTTTAGGATTTAAATAATAACGTGAGAAATTTTGTTGCAGCAATCATGCCACGAAGAAGCTGATATCATTATTCGGCGACGATGATGTGACAATAAAGAGGAGACAAAGCGAAGAGAAAAATATAAAAAAAGAAGATCTTCCTCCTACTGTCTGTGTTCGGTAAATTTGGCTGGCGGGATCGAATGTCCAGTGCTTCCCAGGATCACCGAGGACGACTCGAGGTGATTTGCTGAAACCGGTGCCAAAAAGCGTTGTGAAGTCTCGAAGATAATTAAGAGGGGAACACTCACCAAATCAGTATAATCAGCCAAAGAATTCTGTGTCAAAGGAGAGAATAACGGGGGGAGAGGAGGAGAAAGGAGCAGCGTTGGAAGGAAAAAGAAAGAGATGATGACGGATTGAGATCGAGCGAGGGAAGATCGATACGATTTTTTCTTCGTGGAGGATAAACCGAAGGAGGGAGGAGCGGGAGGAAGTGGGAGAGGGGAGGATAAGGAAGTTGAGAGAAAGAGAGAAGGGAGGGTGCAAAATGGGAAATAAATTGTCATGCAGCTGTGCACCCCTGTCGAAAAGGGGGTACCGGGACGAGGACTCACCCTGGCAAACCGGGGCAAGACCCGGAATAGGAGGCCCCAGGGGTGAGGCTGGCCACTTGCTCAGGTGCGGAAGCGTAATAGAGAAGAAGAGGTGCGCATATACCATACCATTCGACCATTCCATTCCACCACTTGACCTCTTTTTTATCTGTCTCTCTTTCTCTACCCATATCTTATCTATTTACAACCTCTTATATCTCTATATATATTGATTCAATGTGTACTAATTTTTCGTGATATTTTTCCGGACTTTGTCGTTTCCCGGAGTTTTCCAAATAAGCGGTATCGAGACAAAATCTGATCTGTTTTTATACAGGATGTTACGTTTTTATTTTTCTTTTTTGTATTCCAAAAATTTTTGTATTTTAATTACGGATCCGAGGTCAATCGAGGTGAGCCTTCTTCAGATTTTATTCGAACAGAAAGACCTTTTCACTGCAGTGAAAAAAAAATGTAGATTCTTTCGTAGTACTAACTTTAATCATTGTTTCGAGTCTTTTTTTCTAATGAATAACTTTTATTTAGAGTTGAAGATCTAATTGCTAATTTTGTTCAATTTTTCTTTAATCAAAATGAATAAATAACTTTTTGGTCTATACTTTGTTTATTATTTGTTTTATAATCTCGACATGACGACGTATTATAAAGAAAAATCTTGTTACAGATCCTTAATCTGTGATTTACAGTCGTGGTTTCTGCCTTTAAATGTTTGAGCGCAAATCGAAAGAAAAAATAATTCATTTGACACGATAAACATATAATTAACTTTTGGTGCATACTATGGTGGAAAAGAAATCGTTTTTTTTTGTCAATCGTACTCATTTAACTTATCCGAGACAAGTCGATCTCTATCCCTTCGATATTTCATGGCACTTTATTTTTCTTTATACTTCACGAGTACAATTTCTAACGTTTTTTTTTCATTGTTCCACACTCCAATTTTCTTCCCCTCGATTTCCCTTCTTGTCACCTCACATTCGTACGCACGATCTTCTCTGTTATATTGTTCATATCCAATGTCAATCGATGAAAGTTTCGTTGCTAGTAAATTACACGCTTTGCACGATTGTTAGAATTTTAAATTAACCATTTGCCACTCTTGATTTTTGTAGTAAGCTTTCCTTCGACGAATAAACCGATATTTAAAGTGAAAAATTTTTAAGCAAATTTACAATTTTTTTTTTAAATTTAATACTAGCGAGAATATGTTATTTTAGAATTACTTTAGTCCCGCGCTTCTTGTTTCCAGTCCTGTTTTCATTTTTATTTTTTGTAGCAAAATGTTTTTTACTGAAATCCTTATTGCAAATATGCTTCGTCGAGATTTTCAGTTATTAAATTATGAGATTAATTGCAGACTTTGGGCAGAAGTGTTTCACGTGAGCGCGAGTGGCGGGGGTACTGTAAAATGGCAACAAGTATCCGAAGATCTTGTTCCCGTGAATATTCGATGCCTCCAGGATACACCTGAACTGGTCTTCCATATCACAGCCTACAACAGTCAGGTCGACAAGATTCTGGATGTTCGACTCGTACAACCAGGTACTTTGATCCAATTATTGAATAATTGTAAATCTTTCATTAGTTCAATGAGTGATTTGACTTGTAATGCAATGTCAATTTCAGGAACGAGAATCGGCCAAGCGTCCGAGTGTTTTATTTATTGGAAAGACACAATGACCAACGACACTTGGGGACTCAATTTTACATCGCCCATTGACGCAAAACAATTCAAGGAATGTTGTGTGAGTAAAAAAATTCATCAATCTCTCTCCGATATTATTCATCGACAAAAAATAAACAAAATTGCTTCTTTGATGCGAAGATAAACGAATGTATGGAAAAGCTGATGTAATTGGTGTTGACGTCAGCTTAAATTTGATCCGTTTGGAGGCAGTCGATTATTATAAATGAACTAATGCTTTCAACGATTTCAGACACCATCGACAAAGACACCGAGAAAGGCCGCGTCTCTGTACTCATTCAAGGCCGAGCAGGGGAACAAACAAAAAGTGAAACCGCGAATAAAACCACTCTCGACACCGGCCTCGCCGAGCAGGACGAAAGCTGCTCCCCAGTGCACGTGCATGCGTCCGGAACAGCTCGCGACCATCCGCAGCCAGGATCTCAGATTGCGATGTAACGATGAATTCCCTTTTTATTTTATTATCTCGATTTTTTTTTCGATTCAATCGGTATGCTTTTGGGAGCACGTAAAATAAAATGCTCGTTTATTCGTAGGTTCGACTACGTTGCCGAGAGCGATGACACGTTCGGCGGACATGGAAGTGACGCCGAGCCGCGACAAGATAACGGCGGCAACGTCGAGCGCCTCCTTGTACGACAACGTTAACAACGCGAACGAGACCCCGGGCAAGAGCATGAAATCCGGCGACTCGTGCAAGCACAAGGACAAGCAGAGCGAGACTTGTCAGACTACGCCGAAAACGGCGAATGTCTCGACCGGGACGGCTACGGTGGGTTCTCAGGTACAGGATTTAAGAAGCAGAAATTGAAAAAAGAAAGAAAGAGAAAAAATGTTGATCGAGCAATGAAGTTCAAGAGTTCACTTTGAAAAGCATCGATGCAAAGATATAATTAACAAAAAGTCAAGCGTTGACCGATGCCCTTTTTGCGTTTAAAGATCGACAGTCCGGAGGAGAAGGGAACGACGATATCGCCGAAGAAGGGGCTGAAGCATCAGGACAGCAGTACGCAGCAGAACGGGAGCGGCGAGCGAGAGACGCTCAAGTCAGAGGGCACGCAGGCAGGCGGTACGCTGCAGAACAAATCGATGAGGAAGGAGCAGTTGCACCATACCAAGTCGGCGGACTACACGGAGCTCGAGATGCAGAACGGGAACATCTTCAACATCGTCAACAACAATCACAGCGTGAGAAAGTCCAAGAGCAAGAGTACGGACGATATGAGAATCGAGAACGCTCAGAACGGGGGACTGAGTCTGGATCCGAGCACGCTCAAGAGAATGCTCAAGCCGATGCCGAGCATCGACAGTCCCGTAACCTCGCCCGAAATGACGAGGAAACGGCCAAATCATCACACAATTCATCATTACCACCCTAACAACAACAATCAAAAGTACATGCACACCGAGACCGAGAACGAGAACTACGCTCATCCCTACCGTAGCCCGTACAACAACAAAGTTCAAAGCTCCCGTAGCGTGCACGAGATGGGACGCCAGTACAGCGGTATTAAGGGTTACGATCTTTCCAAATTATTATCTATACTCGTTAATTCCTCTTTCATCGTTACTTTGTAAAACCATTTGATTCTTCACACACGTATATTTTTCATTCTAAATCCTGCTAGAAAAACAATCTCTACCTTACTTTCATGTTCTCTTTCCACGTATATTCATTCTGCTAAAATAATGTTTCAGTTTATTATTATTTTTTTACAGTTTTAGATGTGTCTACACGTTATCATTTGGTTTCATTTTTTTGGATGTTTCGATAGTGTTCATCCCCCGGTAGGTGCACATTTATTTCGTTGAAAGTTGCTTCTCTTTGCGATTTCTTTTTTTTACAATACTCTAGAACTTTCACCTTGGTTCAGTTGTAAGATTTGTTAGTGTAAAAGTCATAAAAATAGGTGTATGCGCTAGATAATTGATGAATAGAAAGAAAAAAAAAGAGAGAATATAGTTTGTACAAAAAGATTATTAGGTGAAGGAAAGAGATCGTTGGCACAATTCCCGTAATTTCTGCACGAGGCATTCTCTCGTCTGCTCTGTCTTAGGCGGCAGAGGCAGGTTGTACTTAGATTTGGAACGTAATGGGTGCGCAGGTGACATGTCCCCGCCATCGGACAAC
The DNA here is from genome assembly GCA_030522545.1 of Cremastinae sp. A BG-2022a. Taxonomy (NCBI): domain Eukaryota; kingdom Metazoa; phylum Arthropoda; class Insecta; order Hymenoptera; family Ichneumonidae; species Cremastinae sp. A BG-2022a. Next base: position 35,204 of record JAPYYW010000314.1, on the reverse strand, counting down.
GTGATATTCGACAATCAGTGCTACGCGACGACCCCGAGCTCGTCCAACGGAAATTCGGACATGGAGCAACCGAATCACTGCAATTCTCGCCGGTGCGCGAACGGTGGCGGAGGTGGCGGAGGTGGTGGCGGACAAACATATCAACAGCAAAATATGCAATCGGTTTCCACCCCGGGAAGTCCGACGAGTCGTCTCTTGCTCGAGTACGAGATGCACCTCCGCAACACCCTCGCCAAGGGTATGGACGCCGAGAGCTACAGCTTGCACACGTTCGAGGCTCTCCTCACTCAGAGTCTCGAAAACTTGGGTGCGTTTACATTTTTATCTATTTACTTATTTGTCACAATTGGTTTTTAATTGATCATAAAAAGTAAAAGATCGTGCAAATGTAAATTAAATTATAGTGTAATAGTTTTTGATATAAGATTGCTGATTAAGTGAGAGTTAAAATGCGTTCATTTTAAGTGCAATAATTATATTATTTTTACAGAATTTGCGGAAAATATTCCATTGAACGTTCAACGCACACCCCACCCTTCGCGCAGGCGTAAGTTTCTCAACACGAAGGCGTTACTTTTGCATGACTCTCTTTCTCTCTTCTTTTTTTTTTATTTTTCCCTCGTGTCTTTTTTTATTCCACATTATTTTATCGAGCCGTCGATAATAGCACGCAGGTATAGTTAATTGGCTTTTATGTAACCCCGCGTCTCCTCCTTCCTCCGTCATCGCTCTGCCATCTGGGAGAGCGAAGGGTTGAAATGTTCCTCAGATAGAGATTTCTTTTCGCAATGGAGGCACGCCCGCTGCAAGACATTTATTTTTCCGTCCCATTCGTGATTCTTATTTAACATTTTCGAAATAAAGAGTGATTGTTTCATGCGATTATCGATAACGATGCGATTTTCGTAAATTTCAGGCTCAACATCCAACAAATCGTCGACACTTCCACTCTCCTATCGCTACTGCAACGAGAGACAGAACAGCAAGGATCGCGATGGCTATTACAGTGACAGAAATGAAATAATAAGGGAGAAGAGAGAACGCGAAGCGGAACGCGAACGAGGATATCTCAGCGATTATAATTCGAGGTAAGAAAACTTTTTTATGAAGAATCAAAAGTATCAGCAATCTTTTAACAATATCCAGTAATAAATAATTTCAATAAGCTTTTAAGTACGACTTCTTTTTATAATTTATAACTTAAAAAAATGTTTTTAGTAGTTTTACATATAAAGATAATATTTAAAAATTATTCTTCTCAAAATGAACAGAAAATTTTTAATCGATTTGGATTTTTACCTTAGTTTATAAATAAATATACCTTGGTTTATAAATATTGTGTTTTTTTTTTGCTTCAAAGATGTCAAAGCTGCATAGGGGAGTCAGCGAGGGCTCAATGGTTCCGTCACTCGGACGGCTGGCAATCGGGAAGCTCGACCTTCGGTTCGGGTGCATCGAATTCCGTAATTCCGGGCTACAGCGTAGGCCACAAGAGAGAATCACCCTGGGACTCGTTGCCCTCTCTGAGACACGAGGGAAGCCTCAACGACAGCGGTTACAAGTCGAATAGAACGGATTCCATGGAACAACGGTGAGATCGAACTTTTTAAATCACATTAGCGTACAGTTGTCTCACCCCTTTCCAGACCTTTCGAAAGATTAAACCACCAACGAATCTCCTAAATTCTATCCTGGATTCTCTGCGAAACCCCAATTGACTTTTTTTTTATTCGAGGGACAACGATGACCATCCGAGTGATCGTCTACGCGGTTTCCAATTTCAATCCTATTCATTTCGGCAGTAAAAAAAACGTTCACGTATCATTAATCATTTTTTTTCCGATCGTGTTCAATCTCATAAAAATTTATTTTGATATTAAAAAGGGTATTTCAATGATATTTATAAAATACGACTCGAACACGCCACGATCATTGATCGTTTCGTGTCGCTATTATTTTTAAGATTAAAAATGAAAAGTTTGTGAAAAGAGTTCTTGCACGATATTGCTGAAGCTTTTACGGGAACGGTAGTGGAAAAAGGGCCGAGAGGAACAGTGGTTCGAATAAAAGCCTAAATGCGTCTGATCCGAGCCAGGAATGACCTACTTTCCGAAAGAATTAATCGGTCAAAAGCCTCTCTGCAATTGCAGGGTACTTTGTACGTGCACGAACCTTATCCCATTCGAAGAGAACATTTTTCCTCTCCGCATCCGAGCTTTTTCGTTTGCGGTTCTTTTTTTTCTTTTCATTTGCGCTGAACCTTGATGACAATCATTCACATGCCGCACTACGGACACAAAAACCACAAAACCTATTTTGACCCTTTCTTAACGACCACTCGGATGAGTACTTACTCGCTTTTCTTTATTCTCGGCTTTCCAAGAACACGAGAGTGCAATGTACTATTTTTCGTTTAAAAATTTCATAAAAATATTTTTTATTTTATTTTACGAATCCACCTGGCATCTCTGTTATCCAAAATGTACTTCAGTTTGTGAAGAAAGAAATGTACGTCTTAAAAAATTTCATAAAAATGTTGAAATTTTTAAAAAATTTTACGAACCTGCTTGGAATCTCTATTATCAGAGATGGAAATGTTTATCTCAGTACAGAAAGCATTGAGGGAAGCGAATTTTGGACTGAAAAGAATCGTGAGTAGGCGTTAAAATTGTCCATGGGTTTTTGCCTGTGTTTCCCAATACATTCATGCACTAAAATAATCTCGTGACCATTGTGCTTATTGTACTGTCAAATTGAGCTTTGTATAAGAGTCTGTTATCTCAAACCTCGTTTATTGATGCTTCTCCCGTTCTCGAAAGGTTGTCGACACAAAAAATATTTTTCTTCTTTCAAGTAATAACTTTGAAATAAATTGAAAGCAACCTTTGCGTTTTTATCCGACAAAAATAGTTTATTTTTTATTATAAAAATAACAATATATAACGAAATGTTTTCAGCGCTGTATATTTTCTTTCTCTGCATACTTTTGTATAGATTCTTGGTTTGAAGCGTTCTCGTTACCGGTGAGCTCATTGTCCCATCAAATTGAACTCTGTACGAGAGTTTGTTGTTTCAAACTTCTTTTGTTGATACTTCGCCCTGCTGAAAAGTTACCTATACAAGAAATTTCTTTACGCATTCTTGAGAATGTTGAGTGAAAAAAATTTCCTTTTCAAATATCGTACTGATTGGATGAAGAGTTATAAAATTTCAAAGCTGCTGTGACCAAGTATTGCCTCTTATAAAAAAACTTGTACATCTGCCCTAAATATAAACAAGAATACATGAAAAACCAAAAAAAAAAGATTTACACACTCATCGAACGAAATAAAAAAAAGAATTTGGTGGTTGATGGAAGCCACAATTTTAACATGGTGAAATATCAAAATGTCCTTGCAATATTTGAACAAATTTACGTGTATAACAACGATATAAATCAATGACTCAGATTTCTAGGATTTTATCTTCCTTTAATTAAATTTTATGTAAAATTCTTGATCCATTTATAATCCAATATAAATGGATTTAATCTGCAAGTGAGCACAAGCAAGAATTTTCGTGTAATCGTAACGCTCATAAATTTCTCGATAATTTTCTTAGGTGTAGATTATAAATACTAAAGTCAGTAATTTTTTTAAATAAAGCTGTCGGGTTTGCTGGTGCGATTTGAAATGTAGCGAAGGAAACAAAAATTCTAATCGAATGCTTCCATTGAAATGATTCCAGTGGAACGTTCGACAGGCAGGACAGCGTTAGATCGGATTATATGTGCGACAGGGACGGGAGATACGGAATTGTACAACAGGCATCGCTCGAGAGCACGGACTCGAGGCTCTGCTACTTGACGTCCTCCGAGGTGAGTCATCCGCCATGCACGTAAGCGCGCACACGAGCCGCCGGAGTGCCTGTTGACCTTTATCACTTGAATATCAAGATCCCATTGAGCCGTGAACAATTCAAAAGCAAACTTCCCTTGACTTTGTCGACTGAAATTTTCATCCCCCTATCCGCCTCCGATTTTTCTCTCGCGTTTTTCTTTCCCCGCCAAGGCGCAACTTCAAGAAAAAAAAAATTAATTTACAATTAGATACAGCTTGCGACACCAGTTAAAAATAATCGCTCGTTTCTTCGCTACTTCGTTTCGCAAAAGTATACATTTTATTTCGCAAAAGTTTTTCAAAACTTCGATAAATCTTTCGACGAAACGAGGTACGAAAAATTTGAAAGTCAGATTAGCGGATTGCTGAAAAAAAAAGTTTCTTTATCTTTTTAAATAAAATTAAAAAGGGAACTAGCGCGAGACAAAATCATTTTCAGGCACACAAAAATCCACTTTTTCCACGAGCGACGGCGAGATTTACGATTTTTTTCGTCTGTGGAAATTCATACCGGAATTTCATTTCCGGTTTTTGTGCGACGCCACGGTACGAATGAATAATTAAATTTGTCTGTATTCACGTGCAGTTGACTGGAACAGAAATAAATAAATGAGCGCATAAAAAAGCGGGGACTCTGGAAAAGGGTATAAGGGAAGAAAGACAGTAACGAACAGCCGTGAAAAGTTTCGTGGAACATTTGGAGGCGAGATTATTTTTTTTTTTTCATTATTCGAGACTAACGATTCGCGGGACTTATTTCCCTCGGTCGCACATTTTTCCTCGGCGTGCGATCTTGCACCGAGAGGTTCTCGTCAATTAGGATTTGAAAAAATAAATAAATATGAAAACGAAGGAAATATGTAGGGCGGCCGCGCGAAACGCGGAATGAGACCGCTTCTTTTTTTCCGTTCTCTATCCATCACACAATGAAGCGCTGATGTACGCGGTAAAATCATACAGAGTCACGTGAAATGCAACGTGACATTTGAGACGAAAGGAAAAAAAAAATTTTTCCTTTTCTTCTCCGCGTATATTTGCGCGTATAAAAATTTCTTTTCTTTCCCCTCGACTCTCTCTTTTTTTACTCGCTCCCGCGCATATCCGTCCCCTTTGAAGACATTCCTTTTTCATTCCCCCTTTTTGAAATATCCATTTGAGAATCTAAAAGCTTCGCGCAGTCCCAACGAGAACTGGCTACCGCGCTCAGGGATAGAATTTAAAAAATGACAAAAGGGAGGAGCGACCGAAAGGTTCTCTTCCGAAACTCGTGCATCGAAAAAAAATGTGTCGCCAGAATCGACGTCCGAAAAAACTTGGAGCGAAATGAAAAACGCGAACGGAAGAATGGAATTTTGAAAAGAAAAAAGAAAAAAACGATATAAATCTTTTGTTTTCGTTTTTTTTAGATAGTATTGGACGGCGGTGGAAATTTATCGTCACAATGATAGCTCTCGAATTATGTGCACTTTCGCAGTGAAGGGAATAAAGGCAGAAGTCGATCTCTCGAATCTATTTTTATCGCTTGTGGTTAACGTGGCAGGAAGGCCAACCCTTTCTCCGTCGCTCCTCGCGCGGTATCCCGTCTCGCAACATCGATAACCTACTGACCCTGCTTCTCAGCTAGCAATTCGCTCGTAGCCACATCTTCTCTCTTTCTTTTCTCCATCTTCTGCTCCGCCGATTTTCTCGGAGCGCACCTTTAAAACGGGCCAAATCTCCGGTGTGCCAAGCCTTTGACGAAGCGCGGCGCCGCTTCCATCCCTTATACGTGCGCGAAACGAAAACACCGGAAAATACACGAGCCCTTTCAGCATTCATCCAGACACTCGCTGCATCACTCGCATTTTTCAAGCACTCGCGAATTTTTCTTTTTTTTTCCTCTTTTTTACGAGTCTACGAAACTCGCGGAAAATCTGAAAAACAATTTATTTTTTATTTTTCAACGCTTCTCCCTCGTACTGAACAATTCTCGAGCACTCTGGATCGATTGTAACTTTTTAAATAGACTCTTTAAAACTAATTATCCGGTTTAATCTGTATTTTTAATCGCGCTCTGCAGAAATATTGTGAAAAGCCGGATAAAGAGTGGAATTAACATGAGACACTGCTATTACGGCAGAATATGTTGCAATATCGCGAGTGTATCTTTTCTCATTTTTTTCATTTTTTTAAATTTTTTTTTGTTTTTCGGGAAGCATAATACTGCGAGCGCTCTCGCTCGGTTAATGTACTTCTTGGGGGAGGGCAGAGCTTTTTCTGGCCCCCCCTCGCGGCTCTCACCCTCGTTCGATATCATCACTGATACATGTTTAGTGTTCTATAATGCAGTATTTACGACGGTGTAGCGTGTGTTGCACAATCGCGTTACGTTACACGCGCGGATGGGAAAAATGTCGTGTGCTCGCAAAAAATGTCTCTCGCGTCAAAATTAACGTCCAAAGCACGTTCCTCCGACCGATCATTCATTTATTCATGAGCATGGTGTATGAAATATGAGCAGGATGCCTTGCGACTTTTTACTCAAAACTTTTATGTTATTCGCGATAAAAGGCGTTTGAATAATTTTTCAAAATTTCGAAGCAACAGGGATGAACGTTTTTGTTTTCTCTTTTTTTTGTTCAATTTTTTACCTCCAACGATGGGGGATTACCTATTAGTGTTTTTGGCGAAATAATGGATTTCTTTCGGTCTTTGTATCAGCCAAGAAGTCGAGCGGAGAAGCGAAGATGAGAGAAAATACACAGGAATGAGAGCATTTTTGAGACATCTGCTTTTTCGCGGATTTCGTGATTGGAATTCTCCACGTTTATGCCTAAAAGCTCTCGCGACTTTCTCTCTCCCTCTCTTTTTTCGACGGCGAGAGTAACTTTCTTTTCTCACATAGCACTCGAGAAACAATCGCGTCTTTCATTTTGTACACACGCTGTCGACTAAAAAAAAAGTCTCGAGACGACGGAGAACCGTCCAGAGTCATTTTCCGCGACATTATTCCTTCTCCGTCGACCCTAACGAAAACTTCCCGCTACTTTCGACATTTCTTACCAAATAATACTCATCGAGAAAGAAAACAATAATATTTTTCAATTAAGGAGAAATTATCGAAATTGTAGGAAGTTGAGCTGTGACTATACTGAATTTTTGCACGATATAAAACATTATTTTTCAGTTTTCTGGTGAACGAAATACGAGATATCATTACTGATAATTAAATGAGTGGAAACTACCCTGTCAAAATAAAATCGATAAAAGCCAGAGTCCTAGGAGAAATCATCTCGACATGTATTATTGGTTGAAAAAAAAGAACATACATGGAATGAACTTTAAAACAATCTAAAATTTCTCACGTACTTGTTATAGTGTGAGCTTTAATTTATATAACATGAAAAAATATATTTACTGAACTTTTGCGAGAGTCACTAAATTATAATGGTCAGACATGAAATTAGTAGATAAAGAAATTCAAGTCGAATTATCACCAAAAATGATGTCTTGAAATTTATATATATTTAAAACATTCTGTTTCAAAAGTTATTAAAATAAAATGTCTTTTTCCTTTTTTTTAAAGTTTATTTAAGAATTAAAAATAAGGAGTTCTTCTTCAAAAAGGAAAGTAAAATTCTGAATTTTGAACTTGCTTCAGTAGAGAAAATATTAAAGCTTTAGGTGATATTAAAAGCCTTATTAAAGGGAAGATTTTATATCCCAGGGAGAAATGTAAATTGCTCGGCACGACTCGGTTTAATTCCCAATGACGTACAGGAGTCAGTTCCCGTACGTTCGCAAGATACAGGGAGAGATGTCTCCCGAGTCACCGCGTATCTGCGAAACTCATTTCGATTTCCCCTGGAGCGAGTGGCTATCGCTGGCAAGAGAGAATATTGATGCCTCGGATTTTTCGAATCGTCCAAGCGCACGAGGACAAATTTTAACGAGTCTCGCCCGATAAGAGCGACGCGGGATAGCGCCGAGACTCTCGCGCGTTACGAGATAAATAAAACCCTGTCGGAATAAAAAGGCCAATAACTCAAAAGCGCAATAATTCTCGGATTGCAGCTCCGAGAAAGCCTCCTGGCAGTGTTTTCGAAGGCCAAAAAAAAGCGTTGTCAAACGTTTATACGTACGATGCATCAAGACGCAAAAATGTACAGCCATAAATCCGCGGAAAAAGGAAAAAGCAAGAAAAAGGGAGAGAAAAGACAGAGAGAGTCGGGACTATCGTAAATCTAGGAATAGCCTGGGAGCTTCGGCGGTTGAGCGTTGAACAGAGAGAGTGAGAGAGAAAAAAAAAGAAGAAGGGGGAAAGGGAGATGTACCGAGAGAGCGCAAGTTATGTTCGCACGCCCTTCGTCTCGCTGCGTCCGCTCCGCTGGTGCGTAGACCACTGGCATCCCCGCCGCGCGAATTATCCCCCACTGAGCGTCCTTTTCCCCCACCAGCACGTAAGTCCGCGAACTCTGGTATTGATTCTGCCAGTGTAGCACGCCGGTAGCGCGGCGCTCGGAGTGGGGCGAGCCGAAAGCTCGAGAGAGCGAAACGTGCTCGTATAGACACACAGTTTCTCCACATACACAGATATACGAGTGTTCTTTCGCGCTGGCGGGGGGTGGCAGCGCGCAGCGGCGGTACGAGAAAAACCAAGGCACCAGCGGCAGTCTGGAGAAAAGCAGGCTTGCGGCTGGGAGAATTCGTTCCTTGCTCGTCGACCAGGCACGCTGCGAGCAGGCGCTCTAAACTCTCCGTTGTACACACTCGCTTCTCGCCTTCTTCTTCTTCTTTTTTTCTTTCCTTCCTTCCTCCCTTCTCGACTTCAATCTCGCCCGCTCCCCGCTTCTCTCGCCACCCGCGAGATCTTCTCCCGCGTCAACGCCGTATATGCCTCGAGATGTAAAATGTATATACATGAAAATGTTGTTCATGGCTCCGTACGCGTATATATCGCGTGTGCGCGAAGAGCGTCCGCTCCGAACGGGACGCGACGCGAGACGAAGGATAGACTCTGATAAACGCTGAAGCGAGAGAGCCGAGCTTTCGCATCGCTCCGCGCGCGGCAGCGGCATTGCGTCGAACGAGCCTCGCGGAGCAAGCGAGAGAGAGAGAGAGAGAGAGAGCAAGAATTGCTATAACCTCATCTCTTCGTATATTCCAAGTGATGTCCTCGGAACGTACCGAGTCAAGAGTGAGAGTAACAGGAACGGCGAGTTAGCGACTCTCCTGAGATAAATTTCACCGGATATCTCGCGAAAAGTAGCGACGCGGTAACACACTTTTCGAAGCTTCATTTTCAAATATGTTTACTTTAAAAACTGTTGGAAAATAAATTAAAGGGGAAATATACTTTGGAGAAGCGCTCTTGTCGAAATTTCGAATTCTCTCACGAATTCTCTCACCCCTTTTCCCCCGTCGCTGCTATTTTCCATCGACAAATGTTCCGCATAAAGTAGAAAAGGGGAGAAAAAGAGATAACACAAATCTGGGGGAATCCGTTCGATGAAATTCAGTGAGTGAAAATGTGTTTCGTCGTTGTACCCTTCTGTTTGGATTTGCGACGAGGGGACTTGAATTGAATTTCCAATGATTATCGATACGAATGTCGTTCCGAGGTCCGAGGATTCGATTGGAGCTAGAGTGACGTAGGCCAGGGAGCTAAAATAGAGGGAGAGACGAGTACCAAGGAAATACGAAATCTCTGTTTTGTTTCCTTTTTCCTTTATTTCGTCAGATCGAGATTTCTGATGAGAACGAATCGCTGAATCGAGACGAAAAAAAAAGCTCTCGAACCGTCGTCCCCCATTTTTTCGATAAATCTCGGAAAATCCTTATCTCCGCGACATATACAAGGAACACGAAGGACAAACTTTGGTGGACTCTCGTGTGCTTGTGTACTCGTGCGCGAGGAAGAGGACCGGAAAGGAAGAACGAGAGTGCGAGAGATCGATTAAAGTGTCGAAGAGAAATAAAAAAGTATGTGATAATATACTCTCGTGAACTTGAGAATATTGTCCTCCCGATAATGGCCGTTTTCTGTAAATATAATGAAAGCGGATAAAAGTAAAATAAAATAAACTCCGCGATGCGCGTACATCGGGCCGGAGGAACATCTGTAACGACGATAATGTGAGAGAGGAAAGCAATCTTCGGGATATCGACAGGAGACGGAAGAATTCGGAATTAATGACGCGCGCTGCCTCGAGTTTCATCAACTTTTGAATAATAAATGGAATAAAAAAAGAAAGAGTTACGTTCAGGGAGGAAATATTGAAAAAATTATATGTATACACACTGGATTATATAAATGCGATTTCGACGTTGCTGTGATAAACAAACAAAATATATATAATTAAAAGAGAGAGAAAGAGTAAAACTTATCGCGAAACACCAATTTTTCACTGAACTCTGCAAAGTGTGAAGAAAATTGAATATACAAATCGGTTTCGTTTTCTCCATTTCTTTTCATTTCGGGGAAAAGTAGACGAGAAGATGTTTAATTGCCGACGGAAACGCGCGAAAAATTGACCAGGTACCTGGATATATAGTTGGAAAGATAAAATAAAGAGTCACACAAGAAATCATCATTACCGAGAGGATAAATAGAGAAATTTCGAATTATTGTGAGAAGGAGAAACGAAAAATAATTAGTGCACGTGTTCACGGTAAATAATTGGAAGAAAAAAAAATACGAAGCGGAGAAGAACAGAGACGAATTTATTTTTATATAGATGACCCATTTCGAAATGTATTTAAAAAAATATTTCTATGTATACACGTCTTCTTGACACGAAGATGAAAAATTAAAAAGAGAGACGGAGGAAGGAAATAAATTCCACGAAGGGAGTAAGAAATCCCGTAGGGATAACTTCAATAACTTTAATCGATATAGCAAACTTGGTAAAAGTACGAAGAAAAATAGGAATAAGCGAAGGAGTCGGACGCGAGTGCGAGGAATATTGTTTTCCGTGATGAAAATTCTCGGATGATCGATGCAGCGAGAAGAAAGAGAGAGAGAGAGAGAGAGAGAGAGAGAAAACAAATCGTTGGAGAGAAAGTGAGGGAGCGTTGAAAATAACGTGGCCGAAGTAGAAAAGGAAGCAACTTTGAGATGTTCTCGATAAAAGTTTGGCCGGGAACAAGCTGGCTGATTCCGTGACTGATGGCGAGTTGGGTCGAAAATTAGACTTTCAAGTGGGAAAACAAGTAGAAACTCGGGAAAGAACGCGTCGGGGAAGGAAGAGAATTCAAGCGGAATTCGACGTACGTATGTTTCGGTGCCCGAGAGAGGATGGAAAGTAGCGAGCGAAGGGAGAACCGGAAGCGGAGTTTGAAGACGCGGCGGGACGCGAACCGAGCCCCGACCATTATTTGCCCCCCGGCGAGTTCGTCGCTTCCCGGAGGAATTGAAAAAAACTCGTCCCGAGTTAACGAGGCCGGGCTCTAAGGATTTATCGAATGATGGTAGATAAGGGATGGTCGTCGTTGGGTTGCGCGTCAAGCTTTTCAGAACTGTTCGAGGATAATGCAGGAGGAAGCGCCGGTTGCACCGATCTCGAGACCCTCCACAAGAAACAGTGCAAAAAATATTTCTGCCTGTGCAAGCGTCACGAGATAAGCGTCATATGCATCAACGAGACGAAGAAGCTTTACTGGTTCAACTGCAAGAGCGTCCAGGAGAAAATAAACCAGGGCTCGGGCGAGGGTTATTATTGCAAGTTGCTCAAAATAATAAACGGGGCTCTGAGCACCTGGGCCCAGCGATACATCGACGGTTTGACTAACGCCAGGAAGGAAATAATGTTCAAGATCAACGGTTCCGCCAAGAAGAACATGAAGCTCCTGAAGGAGAGCTGCTACTGTCATTACCATCCGCACCTTGCCGCGGACGATTGCAATGCGGACTTTCTCAGGAGAGTCGTAAGTTCGAAAAACAAAGAAAATAAACGAGCGAACGAATTTTAATCCTCGAGTCGCCCCTTTTTTTACAATTTTCTCTTTAAATCCACTCTACGAGATTTTCTTACATTGCCCTAGAACGAATTTTCCTTTATCAGACATAATGGGACGAGCTCCCGGATCAGATTATTCTGCGGGAAAACTAAAATTTAATCTTCCAACGGGGTGAAATTTCTTTTCTTGGCTGTAATTACAGATGTCGGACGACGACAGAATGTCGCTTACGACCGCGGTGAGCGACGATGACGACGGTGAGAGCGTTATAAATTCGCCGTATCGCGCCAAACAGCCGGGAACCGCAGCTGCCTCGTTCAATTGCACCGGAGCCGTTCGCAAAGCTGGGTAAAAAAACTTTTTCATAGTCGATGACATCCCTCGATCATTCCATTTTTTAAAAAATTTTTTTTATTTTTCTCACTTTATTATAATTAAAATTGTTATTATCAGTATCCGCATCGTTTCTCGTTGTCAGGTTTCTGAGCGTAAAGAAATGGCTCTTGCGGAAAAAGCATCAGATCGAATTGGCGAGGAAGAGAGGCTGGAAAGGTTACTGGGTCTGTCTCAAGGGTACGACGCTTTTGTTTTATCCGTGCGATTCTCACGAGAGCAGAGCAGTCGAGACCGCCCCGAAGCATCTTATTATCGTCGATGGCGCGATAATGCAACCGATACCTGAGCACCCTAAGAGAGATTACATATTTTGTCTGAGCACCGCTTTCGGCGACGCTTATCTCTTCCAAGTATGCACCATCGTTTCACACTTTCCACCATTGACAACCCTCTCATTTTCTAATGTTTTTTATCCGTTCTTTTTGTTTCAATATTGTAAAAATCTTTGTAAATACGAATTTTAGGGTAATTTTTCAGTAGCCGATGGGGTGTAGCTTATAAATTATTTCTCGTTTTAATCGCATGACATTTGTTTTTCAGGCTCCCTGCCAGGTTGAGCTGGAAAATTGGGTGAACAGCATACACTCTGCGTGCGCGGCCGCGTTCGCGCGTCATCGCGGCAAAACCGGAACCCTTCATCTTCTCCAGGAAGAGATATTCCGATTGGAGAAAGCGATTGAATCGGTGAGCTAATTTGTCGGTTATCGATCGGATCGTTCATTATTTTTTTCGGTATTCACTTGTTCGGGCTTTCACGAAGCGCGAATATTCACGGGTGATGTACGAATGTTGTTATAAATTTATCGATATATCGTTTTTGGACGCTCTAAAACAAATTGGACGATCCGAGCGTGAGTTAGCGAAGCGAGATGATTTTTTCATGAACTCGTAGGATCATAAGCTGAAGCACATGGCCGATCTTCAGCAGTCGGTGGTCTCGGACGTCGAGGCGAAGCAGCAGATAAACAATCAGATCGTTCTCTGGGAAGAAAATCTCGAGAGACTTCACTGCGAGCAATTCCGTCTGAGATGTTACATGGCGAGCTTGCAGAGCGGCGAATTGCCGAATCCGAAGGTACGAAAAGTCACGAGGAGCATGTGACTCGCTTCTTCTCGTCAATTTTCAATTATTGACGATTATTCTTTCGCAGAGTCTCTTGACTCATGTCTCACGAGCGACGAAACAGACACTCAACAAGCTCGGCGTCTTCACCGTCTCCTCGTTTCACGCTTTCATTTGCGCCCGAAGTCCATCGCTCTTGAACAATCTGCTCGCCGGACGCGGCGCAACCAAGCGGCGACCTCCCTTACTCTCGAGGTCCAACAGCTCATCCAGCCGGAGATCGCTGCAAATCTCATCGAGGGACGACGAGAAGTCCGTCAAGGTTACCGTGCCAGAGAATCAGGTAAGAAAAAAAACATGAACGAGAATAAAACGTTGTTTTCGTTACCCGTTTTTTCATTATTTTTAAATGATTTTTTTTTCTTTGCATTCGAGAAAGTGAATTAAATGGCAACAGATAAATCGAATTTCCTCCTCACAATGGGCGTGTTATATTCGCTTGTTCAATTATCGAGATTCGCGTTCCAAATAATACGCGGTTCCCGTGTACACAGTCGACGCGTTCGACGCGGAACGCTCCAACGGTGAGCCCACGGAGCAATAGGATCTCGACGTTAATTAAGTTCGATCGAATTACGGGGACATTAATTGCTGTTTGAAATTTATTGCCGATCGTTTCCGACGCGCTCACGCTCTTTACCTCATCTCTCGTTCCTCCTGTCTCCAAATTTCGGGAAAAACTGATTTTTGAGAATCATCATTGATTAAATAATCGATCGATTGTATTGACAGCTCGTCTCTGTATTCCTTCGTGACGCGATGACCGTCGAGGAATTTCTCGCCAGCGCTTGCAGCAGAAAAGGTTTGAATCCGATGGAACATTTCGTGAGAGTTAAGAAACGAAGGGACATGGAAGATCACAATTACTTCGTGCCACACAGAACGGACGCAATTGATACCTACGTTAGTCCTTTTCATTTTTCGTCACTATATTTTTTGTGAGATTTTTTTTATTTTTTTTTTTAATCGAATAAATATTTCCAGCTTCATACCCACGAGATCGTCGAAGTGTGTGCCAAAATTCTGTACCAAGTCGAACTTCAGCGTACGACGCTCGATCAAATGTGGGGATTCTCCGTCGAGGCCGAACTTATCGAAAATTCTGACAGGCAGGACGAGCTCTGCTGTTACGTCAGCAGGGTCGAGGACAAGAGCGTGGCCATGCACAATGGTGAGACCTTTTTTTCCCTTTGAACCTCGTTCTTGATTACTCACGGTACACCAAGAATAAAGAATTAAAATCCCCTTAAAAAAATCGTGCATCGTTGAAAATGAAAAAAGCAGAGATATAGCGATTTATTTTCTCAAGTGACACGAACAATTTTCGGGAAAAATCTACTGACGTTTCCAAGTGGATCGTTAGCTTGAATAGTTAAGAGTCGATCCGGGCATCCTGAACTTTTTATAGGTTTTTTTTTCATTTAATTGTCTTGCTTGCTCGAAAATATGGAAAAGGAAAAAAAGGCTGAAGGATGAAAATCGTACGGTCTGTCGCTCTGGTTCCGCATAAAAAAAATAATTCGCCTATCAGGCTCGAAATGTCTACTGGATATTCATCGATTTTCCGTCACTCACCGCTCGTTGCTTTACAAGGAGAAAAGTCGTCGCGTTTTCCAACTCTCGCTGGATCGCGCTTCGCTGAGCCGTTCTTAACACGTTCCCGCGCGAATGTATCGCGGTCTTTCCTACACACTGAAATACTCTTGTGAATATTCATTCTTATGTCAGGAAAATGGAGAAAAAGACGCCCGAGGTATTCACCCGGGATCGAAATTCCCGAGATAATTTAAATCCAGCGTTGGCCTCGAATGTGCATTTACTAATGATAATTATAACCAGCCGCTATCATAAAAATGCATGAGAATTATAAATCGTACTTCTCGTTTAGAATCTCACATAGATAAGAATTTTGAGATTGCTCATAAATTAATCTTGATCGATCGAATTAAATTTGAGAGATTAAAATTAATATAAATTTCGAAGATTTTTGTGAATCGATTGTTGTTCCTTCAAAATATGTAATAATTTTATTTTTATCTGATATATAAATATTTAGCTTCCGTATGTTTGTGTCCACAAAACTTGGAAACTAGAGGACGGATTGACTGGAATTTTTTATTAGACATTGCATTTTAACAAAACAATATTGTTATATACTTTTTATTTCGAAATTGCAGCGGAAACGGAACATTTGAAAATATTTGACAAATTATTATATCTTCAAGACGTGATAACTTTTTTAATAATTCTTCATTTTGCAAAAATCTTTAAAAATCACCGTTAATAAAGTTGATTTCGTAAAGAGAAAGAACAGATAGTGCTAATTGAAATTCACTAAATTTTTTGAAAATTATTTATTTTAGATTTTAAGAGTCTATTCGATCGGAAATATCCCGTAGATAACGAAAATGCTACTTATTTGGGACTAAATTCAATAATTCGTATCAAACAAGCCAAAAAATTGATTTTTAGATCAGTTTTTTCAATTTTTCAATATGAATTCTTGAATTTCGCCTCGAATAAGTAGTATTTTCGTTATGTACAGGAAATTTCCGATCGAATAAGGTCTTAAAATAGATAAAAAAAAATTCGAAAATTTTTGCGATTTTTTCAAAAATCTTCAAGACGTCATAACTTTTTGAAAAATTGATGTATTAACGTGATTCTTGCGCCATTCTCTTCGTTTTGCAAAAATCTTTAAAAATCACCCTTAATAAAGTGGATTTGGTGAAGAGAAAGAAAAGATATCGTAATTTGAAATTTTCATGGGTCTACAAGACCCCAGTGAGACCCCGTAAGAATTCATAAAATTTTTGAAATTTTTTTTTCGATTTCAAGAGCCTATTCGATCGGAAATTTCCCGTAGATAACGAAAATGCTACTTATTCGAGACGAAATCCGAGAATTCATATTAAACAATCAAAAAAAACTGAATTTTAGATCAGTTTTTTAATTACCGCGAGTGTGCGAAGCGCTCGAGCCACCATAACGTGCTATAGTAATAAATATAAAATTTTAAAGGTAAGCAAATGTTTGTTTTGAAGGTATTATAAAGAGCGATGAAATAATGGTGATAAATGGGGCTATCGTGAGCGATCTGGACATGATGTATCTCGAGAGTGTGCTGCAAGAAGAATTAGCGCTTTGCATGATGATGAGATCGTCGAGAACCGAGCCGCCCGATCTCTCGGGAATCATGAGAGTCACCGACGACATTATTGAGAGCCTCGTCTGTCCGCCGCCTCCGACCGATCCTCCCGTTATCAGCGAAGAAATGATAACCGGGCTTATCGTTCCTGCACCAGGTTGGAGTGAGTTGTTTTTTTTCTCATCATCTATTTCAATCTTATTTTATTTTCGAAAATACATCTAAAAATAGTAAAAATATATGGTGAATATTATATTTCATCCAAGTAGTGATCTAAAATATTAAATGAAGATTATGAAAATACTGGTTTTTTTAAATGACAATATTATTGAAAAAAAATTATTTTTAGGCAAAGATGGCATGATGCAAGACTGCGGACCGGGTTCTCACCTCGAAAATGGCAAACAGACGTCTCGCACGAATTCCTTCGAGATCGAGAATCTGTTGAAAACCGCGGAGCAGGTTACCGGCATTTGTCGGTCGCCTGGAGAGACCAGAAAGTCCAGCCCGACTGGCAGCGTCGTCAGCTCTCATTCTCAGGTATTGACACCGAGTCGACAGCTGAGCGATGCTGAAAAACTCAAAAAAGTTATTTCCGAATTGATCGAGACTGAACGAACCTACGTAAAGGTGAATATCCTTTGAACATTATTAATACTGCCAAATTATACGTTATGTACTTATTTTTAATCGAGTATCAAAATTCTTTCATTTCAGAATTTAAATAATTTGTTGGAAAATTATTTGGAGCCTCTGAAACGCGAAACTTTCCTCTCGAATGCTGAAATAAATGCACTCTTTGGTAACATACAAGAAATCATCACGTTTCAACGTCAATTCCTGCAGAGCCTTGACAACATCATAGAGGCCGCGGTAGATTTTAACGAATACGACGTGCCGAGTAAATTTCAGGTCAATATATTTTTTATTTATTTTAATACGTTTTAATTATTAAAAAAATTAAAATCGATTTTAATTTGTATTATCTTGTTACAGAATGTCCTGTTTGCCATTGGAAGTGCCTTCTTACATTACGTAAATCACTTCAAGTTGTACAGCTCGTTCTGCGCCAGTCACTCAAAGGCCCAAAAAGTTTTACATCCGAGTAAGTCAAAAAGCCAATTTTCAATTAAAGAACCACTTTTCTTATACTCTCTCTTTTCTGATAACTTATTTTTATCTTTTATTTATAGACGAAGGCAATCAAGCCTTACAAGAATTTTTGCAAGCGAGAAATCCGCGACAGCAGCATTCATCGACACTTGAATCTTATCTAATAAAGCCCATTCAGAGGATACTTAAATATCCTTTATTGCTGCAACAATTGAAAAATTTGACGGATGAGCGTAGCGAGGAGCATCAACATTTAAACGGTACATGAGTTTTTGAAATATTTTTCCCTACTTTTTTGATAGTTATGTCAACTCGTAAGAAAAAAAATAAAACGAATAAACAATTACAGAGGCACTGAAGGGGATGGAAAAAGTGGCTGAGCACATAAACGAGATGCAAAGAATTCATGAAGAATACGGAGCGATTTTCGATCACTTGTTCCGGCAACATCAGAAATCTTGCAAACAGGTAAAACGAGAAATCATTTTCAAATAAATCCATAACTGATGATGAGCATTTTTAAAGTCTCGTTTATTCCAGCCAATCGATCTCAGTCCCGGCGATTTGCTGTATTACGGTGGTGTCGAATGGCTCAATATTTCCGATTTTCTCGGAAAGATAAAGAAGGGTCTCGAATTACATGCGATGTGTTTCGTCTTCAAATCTGCAGTTGTGTTCCTATGTAAGGAAAGACTGAGGCAGAAGAAAAAGCTCATGGTAAGTGTCAATAGATGAAAAGAGTTTACTTTTATTTATTATATTTTTAAAAAATGTGTCACTGTTGGATCAATACTCAATTTGAACCTGTTTGAAAAAACTTTCAGGGAGTTTCGACGAAAACGAATTCAAGCGAGGTAGAAATAATTCGTTATCAGGTACTGATACCTGTGACCGAGGTCCAGGTACGTGCCAGCTGCGCCAAGGACATGGACTCGCACTTTCTTTGGGAATTGATCCACCTTCGTAGTCAATTACAGAGACGCTCGGAGAAAGTTTACGTTCTTTCGAACAGGTGCGATTCGGTTCCAAAATCATTTATTTATAAAATCTTATTTTTAAAGAGTGAAATTGATGAAACCTTTTAAATGTATTTGCAGCACGACTGATTTCAGGAACGCATTTTTGAAGACGATACGCCAGATTATTCGAGAATCAGTTCGAAATATGAGCATACCCTCGACGAAGCCGAATATAAGTCAGCCGCCGATGACGCTCTCGCGCATGTCGACTGGACATGTGGAAAAGTTTGAAAAGCCGCCAATATGTCCGAGCCAGGGACAGAATGGCAACAACGGTGGCCAGTCGCAGACTGGGGCGACTTCGAAGAAGGGAACGAAACAGCAGTTGCTCGCGAACACGCTCAATTCGAAAAGAAAGTACAGCCACTCGAAGCCGCCGGTAGATCACGAGAGCTCCGAGGACAAGGAAACCGAAGAACCGCAAAACAATCAACAGCCGACTTTTCGTACAAGAAGCAAAACAATCAGTGACACCTCAGGTTGGCTTGTTACTTATTTTTCACTCCGCTGAAGCTTCAGTAGAAAAAAAACTCACATTTCGTTTCTACATAAAATTTTGAACATATTTTCCCTTTTTTATACATTTTTCGAAATATTTTTTTAGTGTAGAAACTTTTTGTTATTTTCTGAAAAATGTTTGTAACGAAGTAATTAAGGATTCTTCTTTTAATCAATGATTTCTCGGTAGAAGATTTTTTTTTGTTAATTTTGCATGAATGAGGATAATTAGAGGCACTTGGCTCGAGCACAGTGAGCTCGAGTAAAATGGGTGGTAATTATTGGATGGAATATAGTACAGATCGATGGTTGTGTTCAGGAGAAGTAAAAATGGAAATGGATTCGGGTACCAAGTCGGAGGGTGAGGAGGACTCGCAGGCTTTTTTAGGGGAAAAAAAGACGAGTCTGGGAAGGACACCGAATCATCTAACGCTAAGCACAACCTCGACGATCTCGGCAGGAAGTACGGGTAGTCAGGCACGACTTATACAATCGTCCCATCATCCTGAAAATTATCAACCAATCGCTGTCAAGGAGCTCGGTAAGAAGCGTACGAGATTGCCCAAAAAAGTCAAGAAAATTGATTAAACTTTTTTTCATTTTCATCACTCGTATTTTTTGAAATTTATATTCGAATATTTCTTAGACCTACTCCAAAAATTAATTAATTAGTTTTTACCGAGAGTTTAATATTCGAACAAAAATTTATCATTTTTCAATTTTCCCTCTAAAGTAGTCTAGTATTAATTTTGAGTAAACGACTAAATACAATAAAAATGAAATTTATTCGACAACTACTTCATTATTTTATCGTAAATAATAGATTAAAAATTGCTCGTGAAATAATTTTGTTGTTATTAAAAAAGCTCATTTACGAAGTAAAGAGTATTAATTAGTGTAAAAAAAAATGAAAAATTGCATGCGTCACTAATCGATAGGCGTCGACTTTTCGGGTGCTCGAAAAATTGCCCTCAACATTTTTGCACGTTCTTGAGGCACGACCCTTGCAAAAATAAAAGATTACACTATTTCAAAGAATTAATTTTACGTCATAAAAGTATTTCTTGTGTCTTGTCTCATCATGGTCATGATAATTTTTCATCGTCTTGTCGTCACTGTACACAAACTCACGTCATCCTCATCGCATCGTTCGATCATCGAGCATCACGTAATTCGTCGTATGTCTCTTTATCATTTGCAAGCAAAAAAAGAGTTCGTACACGGTAAATGCTTCTTGAATTATTTTAAGATCGTTTAAACGCTAATCTAATTTACTTCCGATAAAAAGAAATCAAATCACACTGAACTTGGATAAAATACCTCTTTTTTTTCATAACTTGAATTCAAGCTCCGATCCATTTTCATATTTCGCACAGATATCATTAAAATGATAAAATTAAAAATGTAAAAAATAAAATCACCAAAACCATGAAAAGTGATTTTAAAGACAACAACTCGTGCTTGTGTGCGTAACATTTTTACACGTGCACGTTTCACCGAAGAGTTAGCCCGTTCTTTCAAAAAGTCGGCGCCTACGTGAGGCAAAATTAATCTGTCCCTGCACTCATCGTCAGCATTACAAAAGATTCAATGCTCCCGTTGAATTTTTCGAAACGTCACTTTTAAATATTCCTTATAAAAAAAAAATAATCGTGCTCGAGAATACTACCATAAAATAAAAACGATGAGAGCCAGCCACGAGAAATAAATTAAAAACGAAAGAATATGGGAAGAAAAAAATATTGCGTGTGTTTTAATCAGGTTCGCCGATATGGAAGCCGCGGGAGCTACCTTCGCTCGGGGAGGCCACGACGTTGCCGCGAAAGGGTAAGTCCGCCGGTGAATTGGCGGTTATGAGCTCGGCCCACAGCGCCTCCCGAAAGTCTCTCATAGAAATCAATAATTGTGCTCAACAATCTAACTTTAATAATCATGTTTAAGTTTTTCATTTTTATTCGTATTTAAAAGAGAAAAATGGAATATCGAGGAGAAACAGGCCAGGCGTACGATTAACACAAAAACACAGACACGAATTTCACTCATACAGAAAAAAAGGGAAAAAAACAGATTCAATACAGGCAACACGTACACTGAATTGTGAAACAAAAAACAAGAAATATTAATAATAATAATATTAATCATAATAATAATATTATTAACAAAAAATACTAATAATAATAATGAGCGAAAGATGACAGAAATTTTAAAAAATCGTGAGACAATACACGCGAGAAAACGCCAGAAGAGAAAAGTGTGGGAAATTAATAAGAGAGGTAGAGCGATGAGTAAGTATTTGAACGATTGATAAGAAAAATGTGCAAGTATAGAGAAAAAAGTAATCGTAAAAGGAACGATTTTATTCAAGGGTGGATAAATTTGAACGATCATCGAATGAATAACCAGCGAATCAGAAATACTATAGACAATTGATGGGTTCGACTGTGCTACTGCGTGACGATGTGTTCACTGGCGAGTTATCATTTTGTGAAATACAAACGAAGATAAATTTTCCTTTATTTTTCTCTATCCGGTCCCTTGAGATTGTTTTTTCATTCTTTTGTGTTTCAAGTATCCGATTTTCCTTAGATTATAAACATGTTCGAGACAAATAATTTCATCTGATTCTGTTTCTGAGCAATATTCACGTTCCGGAGATCCGAGACCTGCCCGACGTCATAGCTAATTTATTTTTAACGTTAAAAGTAATCGTGAGGCTCGGATCTCGTGAACGTGAACCGAATTGCGAAGAATTGTGTAGTGAAAATTGAAACGATCGACGAAAATTCCTGTTTTTAAGATATCAAACGAACGACCAATCGAAAAAAGTTTAATGTAAAACCCAAGTGACACTGAGCACGAGTAGTCGTCGAAGGACAAGCATGAATACCAAAAAAAAACAAGGATCGAACGCCAAGCTCGAAAATAGTATGGAAATGGTCGACATGGAAAATAAAAATATAAGAAATAAAAGAAAAAAAAACTAATGATATCCGATGTGTAACACTGTTATAATTGGTATAATTAATTAAACGATATCGAGGGATTAATTCGTGTAAATTAGAAGAGACAACAGAAAGTATCCACATAGATGAATACCTACCACACAAGAGCAAGAAAAAAATAAAAGTAAATAAAAAATAAATTTAAAAACATATATGTACAGATGTATGAATATACGAATATACTTGCGCGTGTATATGCGTATATTTATGCACGAGTATATACATTATAAAACTATATAAAGATACTATATTATACGTATACTCAAAAATAACGAATGATGTTAATTAGCTCGTCGCGCGCGCTGTACACTCTTTTTGCCGAGTTTTCAATTATGTTTTATCTTCCGTCACGAAAAGAAAGATCATAAAAAATTAGTTCACCGACAACTTTTTTGTCTGAAAAAATTTCCATTGAATTTTCATTTCTCATTCAATTTTTCTCTTGCAAAAATGTAATATAGTCGCAATTTATTCTCATTCGAAAAGCGAATACAATATGAATGGTAAATTTCTTGAAATTCGTACATGAACGATAGTTAACTTTTTCTTTATTAATAATTGTAATTTAAGAAAGATTTATCAAGATTTTCTATTATATATATCTCTCTCCCTCTTCCTCTCTCTCTCCCCTTTTTGAAATGTCACCCTCAAAACTTTCGTCGAGCCAGGACGAATCGTTGATTAAGCATAGTGTCTTGGATTTCACACTTTTGCAGTTTAATATTATACCTTCGACATTTATTATTGAACAATAGACAGAAAGAAAAAGCATATATATATATATAGATGAAAAAAATATATATAAATATTGACAAATAGATAGATATATTTATCACGTGTTTTATTATTAAATACGACAAAGAGACTTTTGGGGCTCACTCACAAGCGCCGACTTTTGAAGAAAAAAAAGACGAAGAGTAAAATAGTCACACACAAACACCCACACAGAGAATAAATAAAATAAATACACTAATAAATAAAAGTGTTGAATTATATCGAATCTTACGATAATATTTCATTGTTTTTTTTATTAGCGGAATGGCGAATTATTATTTTTTTTGTAAATATATAGTTGATTGCTTGAGACTAATAGAAATCGGACGCTCAAGCATGAAAAAATAATACTTTTTTTTAATTCACTTGCTCATTCGTTTATTTGTTTCTCGTATCTTTTGGCGGTTTGAGAAAAAAATTTATCGAGCATCCCCATGTTAGTCGGCGTGATTTTTTTTTTTAATAGCGCGCGATGTAAGAAGAAAAAAATATACACAATACGAATAGATATAAATTAACGATAAAAAGTGCATCGTCTTCTTTCGACGTTTTATTCTCAAGTAGCGTAAAGAAATAAGAATATACAGAAAGATAATGGTCGACGATCATTAAGAACGAACGATACCTTGATCGAGAAATAAAAACGAGAGAAAAAACTTTTATTGGCAAGCGCCTGTCGATTCAGTTCTCTTCGTCTCGATTCCACTTTTATTTTCTTCGTTATTGAGGGAAGACTGCAGAGTAGATGCGTAGTCGGGGGAATTGTGTACCATTAAAAACGAACGAAGCAAAAAAAAACGAGAATGAATAGTTTTAAATACGGGACAGGGTTCAACACGATTTATCGTCGATTTTCGCAACTGTTCGCACCGGCGAGCAAGATTGCATCGGAGAAGCAAGAGTGAGAGTAACATAACGATTAAAAGCTGTAAAATTAGATCAATCAACGAGATGAGAATTTTAACCGTAAATTTACTTTCGAGAAGACGATCGGTCAATCTGAATGAGAGATAAAAAAAGGAAAAAAAGTCAACCGAAAATAAATGTTACGAAACTCGTGATAACACACAAGGACAGAGTGGAGTGAAAAAAAAGATACCCAGTTTTTAAGAAAAAAAAACGTTTTTACCTAATTAAAGTCGCGTTAACGCTAGAAACAAAAAAAAACATCAGGGTATTTTCGTGAGTCATGTGTGATATGAAAAAAAAAAATTAAATAAAAAATGAAAATACAGAACGACTCTTCGCGGAGCACTCTTTGGTTTTTAATTGAAAACCGTATTTATATGTGAGAATGAAGAAATAAAAAAAATGGCGAAATAAAAAAAAATGGAAAAAAATAAATGTTTTAATCGCCTCGCTTGATGACTCGAGAACTTTGCCCCCTCGAAAGCGTGTCAAGTCTGAACAGCGTTGATCGCGCAGGTACGCTGCTTCGATTGATTGTCTCGACGATTGTCTCGCGATAGTGACGATATTGACTTTCTGTGCCCGTATGTCTAACGCACTCGTCACTCGATTGACACAGGTGTCACCTGTTTTCTCCTTCCAAGAATGAAATAAGCCAGATAGAAAGAAAATACAAATATATCGATATATGAATGCATAAACAATGTATATATATCCATATATTGAAAAGTGTATAATTCGTATACGATAAATCCCTGCTAAACCGTGGCCATTATTGCCCTCGAAAATAATATTTTGAAAAATAGACGTTTCTTAAAATAATTTTCTTTCTTGCGTTTCTTTCGCTCACATGGAATGTACGTAATATCAATAATAATAATAACAATAATATAAATAGTTAGGTGGAGAAAATAATCTTGATAATGTTTAAAACAGGTATTGTAAAGAAGGGCAAACATTATGTAAATTAATCATGTAAAATCGTATACAGTTGCAATGAACTGAATATGCACAAAATGATGACTGTTCAAAGGATTTATATTATTATTGTTATTATTATAATTACTACATTGAAGACACTGATTCATTTAAGAATTTTATGTAACGAATTTTCATCGTGAGGAGGAAAATTGCGGCGTTATTTATAAAAATGGATATATATATTTCCGTGATATCATTGGAGAGTAGAAAAGATGGGAGAGACGAAGAGAGAGAGAGAGAGAAATTCATTTATTGAAAAAATGAATGCTTTTTGTTAAAAAAAACATTTTATTGTTTCGAGGAATCGAGAAGAGAAAATTGATTGTATATTTATCCCTTGCAAAAATAAGGAACTTTACAAATTTCCTGGTTAGCAATTTCCGAAAGGCTTTACATTGAGAGTCTGAACGATTTTCCTGGGGGAAAAAAAATTCAGTCGGCAGGCACGATCTGAGAGCGTACGCGCGCGCACGAGACAGAGACGACGATTACGACGACGATGAATAAAACGAGAAAATTTTCAGAGAAAAAAAAACCAATTCAACATTAAGTAAAGTATATGTAATTAGGAAATCGGTTAAGATCTGACAGCGAAAAGAAAAAATTAATTAACGAGAAACAAAAATAAGATACCTATTTACTAACATATACATATGCATATAAAAATATGTGTATATATATAAATATATACAAAGTGTCCCGAGGAAATTTGAAATTTGGAGATACGAAGATTTTACAGTTTTTATTTTTCGATCCTACATTCCGTTGTTTATGAGTGCTTTGCAAGATTATGGATGAATAAATCTCGGAGATGAATATCTCGAAAAGAAAGCTCCGGATCGAAAAATAAAAATAAAATTTAGTTAAAAATTCATTAACTCAAATCAGGTTCTCCGACGACTTCGCCAAATTGCACGAGATACCGTTTATGTATGTATACATATACACATATAGGCGGATGACGCACATAAATATTATAAGGAGGACCTTCCGTTGCTCGAATTATTGTATTATCTAAAATATAAATTTTATTGTATAAATTCTGTCGAGGTGTACGTCCTCCGATCGAGAGAGTGTATTTGTTGATTTATTGATCGATTAATCGTTTCATTGAATCGTTCGCCTTCTTTATCTTTTCGATCAAATTCACACGAAAAACGGGTATTTACGAATCTCGTTGTTTTCAAATATCTCAGTTTCGAAACGCTTCTGGGCTCGAGAGGCCGAATTAAAATGACAAACGCAGTGCGGAACTTTTTTATCGAAACTCTCTCTCTCAAAAATAAGAAAATAAACGAAATGCCACTTCGTCCTCAATTTAGAAATATCATTCTCTTCCTCCAAATTTGTTAAACGCCAAAAGCTTCGTACCACAATAAAGGCTATCGTTTTTAATATCTTTTTTTAAATAAATCTTATTGTCTGTCCGATAAGCTTTCGTAACGCAGAGAGAAGTACGTTGTCGTCGTAATATTTTTACCAGACATTTAAGAACACTATATAAATTCAAATAATTATATAATTATACAATTATTTTTTTGAATACACGCTTTCATTTTGTATGTACAGTGCGATTGGATCGAATCCTTCGGCAAGAGAGAAACGTGAGAAAATGGTTATCGTTTGATACCTCATCAATTGACATTTTTTTCATTCGCTCGAATTCATACTTGGACGCGATTGCGATGAAAAAAGAAATTTCATTTCGAGACACCCGATAATTTGACGAAAAGTTCACGCTTTTTTAAATTAACTCCGAAGGATCGTGAGAGGACAAAGTAAACAAAAAAAGATGTGACAGTATTATCTCCGAAGTCTAGTCAATTTTCTCTGGAGGAAGAGAGTTTCAGCTTGTTGAAAAGAAAGAGGAAAAGGGGCAGAGGATGAATGAAGACAAATAAGTGAATATTAATAAAAAGAGAGAAAAGAATAACGAGAGATAAGAGTTCGTAAAAGAGAGATATATATAATATATTATATGAAGGGCAGAGAGTGCGCTGAGAGGATGAGGAAGGTGAAAAAAACAAGATTTATCTATAACAGACGAAATAATAAAGGTCAAATCTACGAAGCGAGAACAAAAAGGGAAGGAGAAGAAAGGAAACCCTCTCGATTCGAGGCGTCCCGATATTATACATATAATAGTTGGCCTAGTAAAAAAAAACGAGTATCATGTTTTTCGCCCTGGTTGCCAAACGGATTAATTAACGTCTATTATTGCGAGAGATTGGCGAGTTGGAAACCGAAAGAAATGAGAAAGAGAAAGAAGGAGAGAGACGGAGAGGGATGGAGAGCGAAAAATACCGAGAAGAAAGTTATATCCAACTTTTGTCGTTGAAATAAGACAAAGAGGTTGCATCGACGAATTATTTCGTCAACTTCGTGATGAGAAACAAAAGAGTCTGAGAGGTTTAAAAAGGACGAGGATCGAAGATTGCGAATCGTTATTAAGTTAGGATTATTAATAGATTTAATTAGAGAGGGTAAGGAGAAGGAGACACGAGAAAACACACACGCACATGAACACGAGAAAGGAGTGCGAGCTGTGTACGAGCTAAGAGAAGAGATTTGATAAAAAGAGAAAGAGAGAGAGAGAGAGAGAGAGAGAGAGAGAAAAAAATCTTTGATTAAAAAGAAAATACAGGAACACACACAAAAAACTACAAAGTCTTTTTCGAATAATGATCTTCCTTTCGTTTTGGCCCAATCTGTTGAATGGTGAGCCAAAGAAAAAAGAGAAAACGATAAAAAGATAAGAAATAGTGTATCATAATTATTAAAAGTGGTAAAATGGACAAAACGAAGAGGAGAGAGAAAAGAATAGGAGGAAGATTAAACCGCGAGGAGAAAAGTTGAGAAAAAAAAGAAGAGAGATAAGAATTTGTCGTTTGCGTTTTCTTCACCTTTGTATGTATAGCAAACGAATGAATATATTTATTGCGAGTAAATAGTATATTATTGGCGATGATTACTAATATATATATATACATATATATATATATTATTACTCTGTATAATCATTGTTACATTGTTCCTCGGTTTACCACGCGCACGGTGAAAACAAGAGAAAAACAAGCGAAGATTGCGGTGACGAAGAGAAGATGAGACAAACGAAAAATCAAGAAAAAGTAAAAAAAAACGACAAACAAACGATTTACGAAAGATCCATTTGTACAATCATTGCGTCATTAAAATATGATTATTCATTATGGAAACCAGTCTCTGTCATTCATTTTCTTGTCACGTTTCCCCGGTCACTGTTCCTTCCAAAATATATTAAAAATATATTAAAAATATATTTTTTTTAAATGACGTCTTGCACGTGATGCTTCACATTATGAGTTCGCCTTTTTTTTTAACGAATTGTTTTTCGATACTCGAGATCGAACCTTTTTTCCAGATAACGTTTCACTTCAAAGTGCAGGTGCGTCCAATTTTTTTTTTACCTTCGTCTTGAAACAATTTCGATCGCGTCCGAGACGCGATAGAATACGATTCATTCGGGCTTCTCTTCTGCCTTCAAGATAAAATGTCCCGGGAACTCTTCGAAGATTCGATAAGGATTATACATATCGTTCCGATAATCGCGCTTCGAATTCTATACGTGATCGGCTTTCCAATCGTAGCCGCGAACTTGAATCGCATGGTAGTATCTTCAAAAGGATGTTGAGAAATATTTAATCATTGCTCGTGAGTGTTGCGGGATCGAAGGATGAAGCGAATCGTGATTTTACTTCTCACGATCGTTTTTCGCATTTTACCGATCAGCGGGAAATCGTCTTGTGTCTGGTACGGCGAGTGCAACGAACATAATGGCATGAAGCAAAACTGCCCGGTTAATTTTACGGCTCAACCTCTGACAGACACCACAGCGCAAAATGTCCTTCGAAAAAGATGTCCGCACTTGTTCGAGGCAGCCAGTAATTATTTTTACGTATTTTTACCTTTATTTTATAAAATGTCACATTTATTTCATTATATTTAGAAAACCTTCCGCCAAATACTTGCTGCGATCGAGATCAGATACTCACGATGGATTCGAGTCTGTCGAGAGCGGAGGGAGTGCTGGGACGATGTCAGAGCTGTTCGAAAAATTTGATTCGTTCAATTTGCGACTTTACCTGCGCGCCCGATCACGCGAGATACATGGCAGCGACGAAGATCGAAGAGAATCTAAGCACGAAAAAGAAATACATTTCGACCGTGAAGGTCCATCTTCATGTCATTATTGTTTATTTTAATCACCATTTTTTGTAAATCATTCTTCACGTCAATCCCTTTTTTTTCGTTTGCGTCAGATTTACATTTCGACAGAATATACACACGCCACCCACGAATCGTGCAGCCGAGTTGTGCATCCGATGAGTGGAAGTCTCGCGTTGGATTTAATGTGCGGCGGATATATCGGAAAGAGCTGCACTCCCGAACGGTGAGAATGTTTCCGGAAACGAATGCGAACAGAATAACGAAAAAAAAACTGTCAGAGACGAACGAGCAAAAAACGATACAAATATTTCCAATCGAACTGTGACGATTTTAGTGTCGTTAAATTTATTTTATTATTTTTATTATTTATTTATTATTACAGCTGGTTTGATTTCCTGAGCAATCCAAAATTAAATGACATGGTGCCCTTCGCTATAGAATACGTTTACAACAGTAATGAAACAACAGTGCCAGGTCCACCGATGAATCCTCCAACTAAGCGTTGCAGCGAAGTTTATGATGTGAGCTTTCGCGTAATTAATAAGGAACTTGCTTTAAATTACTTTAACGAGGTTCTACCACGATTGTCACATTTGAATCATTTTTCTGCATCCTAATAAATATCTTGATATTTGTACAGCGAAAATTTTGTAAATTATAGACATTTGTGCAGACTTATATAGACATTGAAGACATGTATGCAGATTTTTTTGAAGATTATTTTTGAAGTAATTTCGTGCAAGTACTTCCAAATTAATTTTGTTGTTATTTGCTTTATATTATTTTCAATTAATGTATTTTTGCGATTGATAGAACTCGTCGTCGGTCTGTAGTTGCGTCGACTGTCCCGAATCGTGCACGTCGACAGAGTGGGATTTCGGTGGGCCAGGATTTATGATTGGAAGCATTAGTGGATATGGCGTCGTGATAGCAATTGTTTTTATTTTTATCAGTTCTTCCTGGAGCGCTTTTCTCTTTTTTTGGCGTAAACGAAGTTCGAGTAAGCAAATTAAATAAAAATTCGCTATTCAAAAAATTAGTTTTCAAATAACAATGGAGATAAATCACCTTAGAAAATCGTAAGGGACCCAGGAGGAGCATGGCGAGTCCGTCGTCGACAGTTCAGAGGCCCGTTTCCGCAATTAACAATGCCATCGAGAAGTTTTTTACAGTCTGGGGACGAGGTGAAATAATTACCGAAATCTTGGAAAAAAAAATTTTTTTAATTTTATTTTAATACAAAATAATAAAATTTTATACAAATGTTGTTTTAGCATTTGCCAGGCATCCGTCAATTACTCTTTTCGCAATGTCTTACGTTGTTATCGCTCTGAACATTGGTGTGATATTTCTCAAAGTGACGATAAACCCGATCGAAATTTGGGCATCCCCTAACAGTCGATCGAGAATCGAGAAGGATTATTTTGACAAACATTTTCAACCGTTTTACAGAACGGAGCAAATTTATATAAAATCTGTTGGTTTGGAAAAAGTGAGAAACTTTTTTTAAAATTGTATTTTCAATGCATTAATGTACCAATAACAAGTTGTTTATTTGATGGATTAAACATTTCTTCTGGTCACAGATTTCACACGAGACTCTTACTGGAACCTTGGAATTCGGTCCAGTTTTTCAAAAAGATTTTTTACTCGCTGTCTACGATCTCCAGGAAGAAATACTCCAGGTAAAAAGTATCGCGAGAAATAAGATTCAAATTTATTCAAAATATTCAGATTTTATTCGATCGATTTTTACCTCGATTGTCATATCCAAATATCGAACGTTGCAGATTGGCCAGGACACGAACGAGGGCTTGGAAAAAATATGCTACGCTCCCGTGCAGAGCGAGTTCACCGGACCTGTAACACTTTCCCTGTGCACGGTGCAAAGTATCTGGGGTTACTTTCAGAACGACTTGTCGATATTCAACCGAACTTCGAACGTCGATGGATACGAGAATAATTATTTGAATCGCTTGTACTCTTGTCTACAGTAAGCAAGATCATGAAAATATTCCATTTTAAAGAAATATTATCTATAATGATCAAATTATTCTTCAGAAATCCCATAGATCCTAGTTGTTTATCGCAGTACAAGGGACCTGTATTTCCGGCCATCGCCGTTGGTGGATTTCTGCAGGACGAGCAGAAAGAAGTATCTGCCGATGATTACATAAAAGCAACGGGTCTGGTTCTCACTTTTATCGTCAGAAATTCATTGAATGAGACTGAAACCGAGCCAATGCTCAAATGGGAACAAAAGTACGACATTTATGAAAATGAGCTAGAATAAATATTCAAATAAACTTTATTTTCTTTATTCATCAGATACGTAGATTTCATGAAAAATTGGACGGAAAACCGGAAGCCGGATTTTATGGAAGTCGCGTACAGCTCGGAGAGATCGATCGAGGACGAATTGGCGAGGACTTCTCGCGCTGAAATCTCGACGATGATCATAAGTTATGCAGTAATGTTCATTTACATTGCCGTTGCTCTTGGAAAGTTTAAGAAATCTACAGAAACTTTTGTAAGTTCAAGATCCAAAAATCATAGAAAAACTATTTCAAAGACGTTTAAAGTCAGTCACGTTATGGTTTGCTGTTTCTAAGATTTTCAGTAGATACGTCTTAAGCATCGGAGGAATCATCATTGTCCTTGCTTCAGTCGCTGCCTCCCTTGGAATATTCGGTTATGCCGGTGTGCCAACGACTCTTCTTACGATCGAAGCGAGTGTTTGATTTTTTCGACTCGTCGAACCATTTCATTGTGAAAAAAATGAAGAAAAATTTTCGTTTTAGGTAATACCTTTCCTCGTGCTAGCTGTAGGTGTCGACAATATATTTATTTTGGTGCAAACTCACGAGCGAAATCCTCGAAAGCAAAATGAGTCGGTGGTTGATCATATCGGTAGAATTTTGGGAATGGTAGGACCGTCGATGCTACTTACCAGCACGTCGGAATGTCTATGCTTCGCGATAGGTCAGTTTTTGTAATTATAAATGGAGAGGACTCATTAAAATCAATCAGTTTATTTGGTACTAGAATATTATTGTTTTCAGGAACATTATCCACCATGCCTGCTGTTAACACATTCGCTATGTACGCCTCAGTCTCGATAGCGATCAATTTTCTGCTTCAAATAACCGTGTTCGTCAGTCTTTTGGCTCTGGACACGCGAAGGCACGAGGTAAATGTTTCATCACTTTTATATATTCTTTATCATTACTAAACATAGATATTTTTCTTCTCTGTCGTTTGATAGAGCGGCCGCTTCGACATACTTTGTTGCTTCGGCTTGAGCGATCGTCCTAAGAAAAAATCCGATAAGAGTTTAATGCAGAGATTCTTCGATGACATCTACACTCCCTTTCTTATGAAGCAAAACGTGAGAAGAACCGTTCTCGTTGTTTTTATTCTTCTACTGACGATTAACATCATCCTGGCGCCGAACGTGGAAATTGGACTTGAGCAAAAACTTTCCATGCCCAAAGATTCTTACGTTCTGAAATATTTTAAGGTTTCAAACTCTCTAATAACTATTTTTTTAATAATTTTTTTCGGCAATTATATTATTCGTTTTGTGCGTAGTTCATGGACGATTTATTGTCAATGGGGCCTCCAGTTTATTTCGTGGTAACTGGTGGATTGAATTACACTCAGAAAAGAGTTCAAGACGCTATTTGCGGTGGCCAGCAGTGTAACGTTGATTCTCTGTACGCGCAAATATACACAGCTTATAAGCAATCGTCGATGTGAGTAGAATGTTTTTTTTTCTTCAATGAACTTGGGATGGTTAAAAATATTTTATAATTTGTGATACCTATTTAATAAACAGATCATACATAGCAAAGCCAGCGTCCTCGTGGATTGACGACTATTTTGATTGGTCAGTACTCGACGACTGCTGCAAATATTTTACCAACAACGGATCATTTTGTCCTCATAATGATTGTGAGAATCGTCAGTTTTTTTTCTTTATTTTTAACTTTAACGAGTGTCAATTTTTATTTTTTTTATAGTTAATTGCAAAAAGTGCGAAATTCAGAAGAATAATTTTTCGACGAGACCAGAACCTGAGAGTTTTCAGAAATACGTTGATTATTTTGTTGCTGACATTCCGGATATAACTTGTTCTAAAAGTGGACGAGCAGCTTATTACGATGTAAAAAAAAGTCTACTTAAAAAATTCTGACGTTTTCAGATGTTTATTAATCGATTTGTTTTCGATAGGCTATGGCGTTTTATTATAACGAGAATGAAACGATCAATATTGGCGACACGTATTTCATGACCTACCACACACCCTTAAAAAAATCCAGTGACTGGTACAAGGCTCTTGAAGCAGCAAGGATTGTGGCTCAAAATATAACGAATATGATTAATACAGCGTCTCTGACTGACGAAGAAATTAATGTTTTTCCTTACAGGTAATTTGAATTATTTTTTCATTAATTGAAAATTGATATATTGTGTAATAATTATTTTGATTTCTATAGTGTCTTTTATGTATTTTACGAGCAATATTTGAGCATCTGGTACGAAACGCTCGGATCTCTTTGCTTGTCACTGTTCGTCATATTCGTCGTCACGTTTTTGCTAACAGGCAGATCATTATTCTCAGCCTTGATCGTCTTGCTGACTGTAACTATGATTACGATAAATCTCATGGGTTTTATGTACTGGTGCAACGTATCACTGAATGCAGTTTCCCTCGTGAATTTAGTCATGGTTTGTAAAAAAACACAGTTGAATATTAAGACATATATTATTTACTTGTTCCTTTTTAATTCAGTTATTTTATTGATTTTTTTTAAATTTTATTTTAGTCTGTTGGAATCTCTGTGGAATTTTGCAGTCACATCGTTCACTATTATTTCCATTCAGATGCGGAAAACAGAATTGAAAAAGTCTCAGCAGCTTTGAGTGTTATAGGAAGTTCTGTGGGTATTTTTTAATCTTTATATTTTAGCAGAATTTTTGATGAGTGAATAATGTTAATAATGCTCTTCACAGGTTTTCGCTGGAATCACTTTGACAAAATTGGTCGGAATAATTGTTCTAGCTTTCGCAAAAACTCAAATTTTTCAAGTATTTTACTTCAGAATGTACATGGGAATTTTACTTATGGGAGCAATACACGGCTTAATTTTTTTGCCCGTGCTTCTCAGTTACATAGGTAATATTTCATTATTTAGAGTTTTTGTTTTGAAAGGTTTAAATGCTCAACTATTATTTACAGGTCCTTTATATCGTGAACATCCAATATATGAGAACGAAATTCCAAAACGATGTGGATGTCGATCCTGAAATATAAAAAATAATTGTAAAATAAATCCCATCGTTGTATTAGAAATGATTAAGACTCGTTTACATCATATTGTATTATTTAAACTAATGTGAACAGGATAAAATTAGGTATAATAAATGATAAAGATTTTTCGTGGAACTTTTTGCTCTTTAATTCAACTTTGGTCTACAGAACCTTGTCGTTTAACAATAATTCAGTTCCATGGACATTCCTTTTTGTAAGCCACGTTAATTACATTAAAAATCCGCAAATTAATATTACTGTAGAATACAAGCAAAATTATTTGACGTAAAAAAGAAAAATCTAAATATAGCAATACTATCATCGTTCTAAACCGTGTTCGCAAGATTTCGTGGATAAAGACCTTTGCGATAGTCGGTACTAAACGAAGGGATTCCGTCTATATGAAGTCTCAATTTTAGTACGTACAATTGGCACAGAGTAGATAGTAACTCGCGAGGGAACCCTTCAATTTATTAGAATTTTTTTTCTTAAGCTGGATTTTAATTTGTGGATAAATTTTACGATGAAATTTGTATTCTTACGACGTTTTGAATGTTTAAACATCTCCACCACGAAGACGAAGGACCAAGTGAAGTGTCGATTCCTTCTGTATGTTGTAGTCTGAAAGAGTCCTTCCATCTTCGAGTTGTTTTCCAGCAAAGATCAATCTCTGCTGGTCTGGGGGAATTCCTTCTTTGTCTTGAATTTTAGCTTTGACATTCTCAATAGTGTCCGAAGCTTCCACTTCCAGGGTAATGGTTTTCCCTGTGAGAGTCTTTACAAAAATTTGCATTCCTCCTCTCAGTCGCAATACCAGATGGAGCGTTGACTCCTTCTGTATGTTGTAGTCTGAAAGAGTCCTTCCATCTTCGAGTTGTTTTCCGGCGAAGATCAATCTCTGCTGG